>CAJNYU010001597.1:0-77513 GCA_905331475.1 Rotaria socialis | reverse complement strand
ATTGGTTGGTCTGAGATTTTAAATAGTAAAATCTAGCGTGATTTATTAGCACCTACGTGGTAGATAGAGGTGTAAGCCGTCTGCCGGTTTTTGATGAAGCCGACGACTGGCGGCCGGTGGTTGTGCTAGAGCCGACATATTTCTCAGCTTACGGCTTACACCTCTAGTGGTAGAATTTAATACTTTCCTTTAGTTGATGCAACAACAACACGATTATAAAAGTTTATTACAGGAGTCATACGCAAGGGTAGTGGAATTCGTTTTATGAAATAGGATCTGAAAGGAGTGCTGAAGTATATAGATTAGTATATATGCCACCCACACCCCACCCTGCGATGTTATCTTTGTTCTTCTTTTTTGTCTTACTCGTTAAGTGTTATTACTCTGTGCAGTACATACAGTGATTAGTTTAAATGTTCAAAATAAAAACAAAAAATGTTCGATTTTATCTTTGTTCTTATTTTTTTGTCTTAAGTTCTTTAAGTGTGCTTACTCGGTACATTATGAACTGTTCAACATATAATATCTAACTCTTGTGCAAAAAGAACACAAAAACAGTTCATTGTGTTGCTTGAATAAGTGTCTAATGTATTCATCTGCGTGCACTTGAATAATATGGATGTTTTGTCGTTTTATCCGGCTCATTTATTCATGCGTCGATAAAACGTCTGCTTTTTATATCACATCAACTAGATATGTTACATCATACGACAATCATATTACTGATAGAAAACATGTGTCAAGCTTGTCTAGAGACAAAGTACCTTTATAATCATATAGAATGTAAAAAGATTTGATTATTACATATATCGTCAATCACTATCATCTTGTTCATAGAATTGATATAAGATACTCAAGTTCAAACTTTTCACAGAACAATTGAAGTCATGAGATATCTTATGAATTTTGTAAAGTAGAACATAATAAAAGTACTCACTGAAAAAGTTAAACCATTCATTTACATTATTTAGAAAATTAAGAACCTACAAAATTGAGATTTATTTATTATAGCTATCAATTCCGTGTCTCACACACATATCACAAGTATTTGAGAATATCATCAAGATCTTGATCACATCAGTCAACTATGAAAACTACAACTATACTTCAGTCGTTCCTTTACCATTTTATACTTCACCTTCGTAATTTTATCATAAACGTTTATCCGTTCTTTTCTCCTATACTTTTAATAAGTCAATATTTATTTACTCTTCTTTCGACTTGGAACGATCTTCGCGCTTCAATAAATACTATCAGTGAAATTTTCCCTCTCTCCACAACTTATAATGTTTCTATAAACCGTGTGTCAGTTGCATATTTGTCGTTTCATATATTAGTTTTCTGATACAAAGTCTATTGATGAAATAACTGACATAACATGCGAAGTTCTATAAAATGCTAAGAGCGCTTATAAGCCCTTTTTCATTTAATAATCTATATACTAGAAGATGTAACGAAGTATCTTTCAAGAAGTCTTTGACCATTGAAAATTCCGATACTATATATACATGATGAAATAAAAGCTATGATGTTTGCTTCAATGTTTTATGTTTTCCGATCAATCGAAGGTGTGTCTTCAAGGCCTAGAAATAACATAAACNCAGACCAACCAATTAACTATAAAAACAGTTAGTTTCGACCAGATTAATTTCACGGAAACATACGAGAGAAGAATGTCTAAGCTAATTTTCAACCAATAAGATTCGACTTGCCCATAGATCCATGCACTTTGGAAACTTATCTCAAGCACATATTTTGCTTGTTTATGTGAGATCTATTATCTCTCAAAGTTTAAACTTCCTGGGGAGAACCATTCATGAGATATTCAGCGAAGGTAAAGTGTCAAAAGTGAAACTCAAAAAATTCATTTTTCCGAAAATTATCGATCAATTACTCCACGGCTCATGTGCGTCCCAAGTTTATTTTTACAGTGAGTTATAGAGAAAATTGCGGTCTTTAACACTGCGTATGTGGATTTAAGAAGTAGGGGATTTTTTGGGAGAAAATCGACGTCAAAAATCGACATTTTGACGAAAAACTTCATTTTTGTTCTAGGTATTCTGAACTAATACTTAACTCTAGCAAGCTGAAATTTATATGTTAGTTAGATAGTAACAAAATGTGCTTATGTTCAAAATTTCAGCTCTCCATCATTCTCTAATCCGGAGATATGTGTACCGAAAGTTTTTAAAAAATTGATTTTTTTGTCAAAATATGGAATCCATAAAACACCAAGCCTTCAACTAATTGAGCTGAAATTTATCGCACATGTAGAACTTTATTAGGTATCTAGATGCAAAAAAATTTAGCTCAAACAGTTGCTGCTTTGTTGAAATTTTCGGGTGCTGAAAATCGCTATTCGTGAAAATGCGTTTTTCACGGATTTGATAGGGCCTTCAGTAAAATTGCTATAAAAACCGAACGGCTCAATAGTTTTTGAATCGGTTTGCGTCTAAATGCATAAAACACTTGCCTCTATCACATATGTGAGAATGAGCTAAATCGGAGAATATCGATTGAGCGCTCTTACTGGGAATCGGTCGTGGCTTAGGTGGAATGACTCTTAAGAGAAAAGTTAATGTTGTGCCAGTGAAGAAATCCTCTCTTTTTGTTTATCTGCCTTAGCATAATTAGGATGAGCGTAATTTGCATTGAAGTGATAAAAAAGAAACTGAACTTAATGTGAAGAACACCAACAACAAGCAATTATCTATTTTGCGACATTTTATTTCAACAGAATTTCGTCAAATACTTCGTTTAGTTAATGTTGTTGAACGGGGTTCTCAGATTTTTTTTCATAGAAAAATCTAGGCTCATATTTTATCATAGTAAAAATGTATCAGAATCACGGCTGTCAAATTGTACAACGTAAAATAGACAAATTTTGACGGACTAATTAGCAGTAACACTAGCTCTTCAATCAAGCTTCGCAAGGATCACCTTTCCTTATGCATCAGCGTTGAATAATAAAATATTTCATGATGAAAGTATAAACAAGACGGTTGAAAATGTTCATGATAACCTGCTATGGAAGAAATTTTTATTTATGCAGAGTTTTAAATTCAAATTGAAGGGTTAAAAATTTTGGTAGCATGAAGGACATCATCTGTTTAAGATAAAATTTTCAAAAAACAAAATGTTCACTGTTTCCACATTGCAAAGTTAAGCGGCGAGAACGAACTTTCTACATGTACACATCTTGTTAAACTCGAGTTTAGGCACATATAGTATCAAATGAAATGCGATCAGATAAATAAAAATCTTAACGCATGAGTTCACATGTGCACATATAGAAATTGAAAATACTTTTTCGCCATTTCAATTGTCAAAATACATAGAGCTGTTTCTATTGAGTCCAAGACATCACAATTATCTCCAATCTTCGAAAATTGCTTGCTTATCCTCGATGTTCTTTTGAATCTCTTCGAAACGATTAGTGCAAGGATTTTTTGAAAGTTCAATGATTCATAATCCATTTAAGAAAAACAATTATTTCATTTAGAATAGATTCTCTAGTAGCGTCGTAGGCTCTAATACGTTGAGAAAGAATGACTTCGATAGAAACTATCTTCTTAATAGTAAATGTGGCTTATATCTAGTAAAAATTTAAGATTTTGAAGAACTTTTCTGGATTAACATCGAAATACAGGCAAACGAGGGGAAAACAACTGAATCTATGACAAAAAATTAAATTTTTAAACAATATAAGTCTTTATAAGAAACAGGTTGAATTCGACTCGCAAGTTAACGGCAAAAAAATAATTTTCAAAGATAAATATATGTTAGGAAAATTTTGTGTGAAGAACCTAGTGAAATATGTACGTATATGAATATACTATTTAAAATGTGTTTATGTTATTATAATAAAGAATGATGTCCTATATATTAACGCAATGATCATACTTGTGAATAAACGCCTGTGATTTAATTCATTGACAAGATTTATTAGATTTCAATGAAATCTAATTGTAAAAAAATATGAAAAATAATCGGATTCCTATTGTATTAATAAGATAAAAATATTGATTGTTTTTTTCAAATTCAATGATACGTTTCAATAAAAAGACGAATTTCATCTTGAATAATTATATTTTTATTCAAATAAAAGGTTCTTTGATTTATACAGAAAGAAAAATCATCAAATGAAATCGAATTTGAAAAGATTTTGTTCAAAAAAAGAAGAAAAAAGAATTGAATAAATCGATTTTTCCATTGAAATGATATTGAAGAATAAAAATGAATCTTTTCTTTTTATTTAATTAAATAATCACAGACGTTCACTAAGAATATTATTATAATCTTTTTGAAATTGATTTTGTTCGATTGATGGTCTATATGAATCCGATGAAAAACGAACAGTTGAATTTTCAAATAAATGTTCTTCATCTGTCGATCGTTTTTTTCTCCAATATAATAATCCACCTATTATTCCCACAATAACAACAACACTAACAATTGGAACAGATATTAATAAAGCCAGATTTGGTGATGATGATGAACAACGAGAATCTATTTCACTACGAGTGTAAATACCTAAAACCATTAATTTAATGATATATATTCAAACTTTTCACTTAAGCATATTATATTCAAATCAAATAACTAATTAAATTGAATTATTGAATAGTTAGAAAATAGAATCGTTCGACATTTTTTATTTTTCTTTTATAATAAATATGATTGAAAGATCTTTGAAATCATTTCTTTCTGTTTCATCTGTTATTGTTTTTAGTAAGTTTCAAATTTTCTTCAAAAATCTTTTTTATTAAATTTATTAAATTTTACTTGACACTAAAAAAATTGTTAAAAAGAAAATATTTAAAATAATTATCTATGTATTCTAATTTATACATCAAATTATAGTTATCATTAAAAACCCATTGAAGATTTCTCATTCTAGTCCTTTTAAATTAATTTACTATCCAATTAATTTATTAAATGCATAAATAAATAAATGAAAGAAAAAGCTCTTACCTTGATAACATTCAGTTCCAATACAATTACAAATACCAGAAAATCGATTACAAGAAGGACATGAACATATATAAGAACAATCAGGTCCGTAACGATTCGATGGACAACCTTTTAAAATAATATTATTCATGAAAATAATTTTAAAAAATCTATTTTTTCTTTTTACTTATATTACAATTTGTTCCATACCAACCCGAATAACAAGAACATCCATATGGATCAGGTAAACAAATTAATAAACCTTTACAATAATCATCATCGCCTGAACAATGAAAATCACAATTTTGACCATAATAACCTGATGGACAACCTTCGTTTGTTTTTCAATTAAAAATTAAAAAAATCTTTATTTAATTAAATCAAGATTAATATTACTTACTATATTGACATTCATTGCCATAAAATCCAGGCGAACAAATACATTGATTTATATATGGATGATGAATTCCTTGATAACGACATCGACTTCCAGCTATACAAATAAATAAATGAGTGAATAAAAACAGAAAAACAAAAAGAAACAATTTACAATCTGAATAATCAATAAATCTTGTATGATGAGCAGACATTCTCCGTTCTTCCAAAGCAATTGAAAGTAAACCATTAAAATCTTTTTTTAGCTTAATTCCACTAATTGTTTTATTATTTGTATTTGATCTATCACAAGTTAATTGAATTGTATCATCTGATGGTGAATTCTTATCGAAATTTAAATATTCATAACAAGCATAAAGAAGATCTTTATCAATTTGGACAAAATTAAATATTAATGATTCATTAAAACTTCTACGAAGTGCAACGCCATACTCCATTGGTAATGTTGGTCGAACGAAATAGCCTAGAAATAATTAAAATAAATTATTATTTTAAATCTAAAAACAACTCATATATATTATTAATATACCATCAGATGAAAATGATTGTGTATAAACAATAGATGCTAAACTATTTTTTGGAAAACAACCATAAAAACCAAATCTTAAATTATCTGTTTGACTTGGAAGTGTTATATTTAAACAGTTTGATGAACATTGTTTATAATTACACGATGAAGATTGTTTTATTAATGGTCGAATATCATCTTTTCGACAAAATCTTAGCCTATTTAAAGTTGTATATGGATTAATATCATATAAAGCATAATAGGATTCATCTCTAGCTTTTGATAAATGAAAACCAATTCTATCTGCACCTCTTGAAGATGCAAACCATATATAATTCAATGAATTATTATACTAATGAAATAAAAATCACCTTTTCTTAAATTTAATTTTATATTAAATCAAATAAAAACATACTGAAATATTTTTTGGCATCCAATATGCATCATTTATTTGTTTACTTTGAGATATTAAGCCAGTATAAGCATAATCAGAATTAAAGTTATTGTCATTTAACATTATTTCTAAATTTATTTTTTGAAAATTTAATACTTATTCTTATTCAAAAAATATTTTTTCAAGAAAATAAAATTGTTTTGTATTTTATTTAATTGATAATTAGAATAAAGATTCTAATCAGTCAATATTAACTCTAGCTAATAATAGAATTGTTTTTGTCTTTTTCAAGAAATAGTAGCTTCGATAACCATAGAGGAAATAAACATAAAGAAAACTTATTTTCTTTATTTTATCTTTTCATTTAACAAATCTTTTTTCTAAAACTAATTCCAATTTATTATTTATGGTAAAAAATAAATAAAACAATTTATAAAGTCTCTCATGTATCAAATGATATAGAAATCTTTATCTCATGTCTAACAAACTAGTCATTTTCCACATTGATTAAAATTTAAAATTTAAAAACTGAAAACAATAACTCAATTATTTGAATTTATTTTGTTTTCTTAAAAAAAAACTAAAAATCTAACCTTGAATTAATTGCCATTCATAAGCATTATTAGCATAAATTGGATAACCACCTAGTTCAGAACAAAAATCGATAACACCTGTTAAATTTCCTGATTGACTATCAGTTTCAAGACGATAAATAAAATCATTTTGTTGGTCAATAACTGATGCTATTGTATTTAGAAACAAAAGAAACAGGTAGATCATCAAATAATTATCTATATAATTAAACATACGAATAAGTCTACAAAGAGGATAACCTCTTATAGATTGATCATCACATTTATGAGAATATATTCCAAATATTTGAGGATTTCCACCAGATGATTGAATTATTGTACAATAATCATCATCATTATTAACTGAATTAACTTTTATTTCGAAACGTTCATCATTTGGATTAGTTATCTTTTTTAATTAGCTTTTAATAAGAAGAAAATTAAAAGAAAAGCAAAGCCTACATTTGATTCCCAAAATTGGATGCGATTTATTCTTTTTAAACCAATATAAAAAGTAAGTGTATTATTTCCAGTTGAATCTCGTTGATTACGAAATAGTTGATAAATTGTTGTTGTAAGTGTATCTAAATCAAATTTGTTATTTTCTTCTTTTTTTTGCATTAGAAAATAAAAATAAACTTTGAAGGATATCTTGTTCAGTTGAATTAAACCAATAGATTAATGTTGCATTATTATTCGAACAGAATGTTAATGCTTGATCTCTTGTCATATTCCATGGAAATGTAAAATATTTTAAACGATTGTCAACCCAAGTTTTCCCTTAATAAATTAAGTATATAAATATTTAAATGAATTTTATTTATTATTATTTTACATCCATGATCAATATTAATTGGTTCAATTGAATTTAAATCAGTTTTACTTCTACATGTTATACTTGATGGTTCATCTTTTTTATAAAGAAATGCTCGTTGTTCAATAGCAATATCATCTATTGATGTTTCTATTTAGATATACTTAGATATATAGTTCAATATTTTTTCTTCAAGAAAAAGAAAAACAAATTTATACCATTTATTCGATTATTAACAAATCTATAAATGTTTAACGATAATGATGTTGATCTTAAATAGAAAACATAATAAATCAATAGATTGAATAATACAAAAAGAAACTTACTTAGCTGAAAGAATTCCATTTCTAAGCGTACTAACAAATATCGATGATTTACTAGAGTTATTTTGAATTAATACAGGAGAATTTTCTCCATTCCATGGAGCAAGACGACCATCATGCATTGCTGATTTACATACCAATGAATTCTTTTAAAAAAAAAGATTTTCTTTTTATTATTATTTAAAACAAAAGTAAAAATCATACTCCAGAATATGTTTCATTACCAAATATTGGATATTCTTCTTGATTAGATATGTATCTCATTGTATAACATGATGATGGACATATTAATACACTAAAATACAATTGTTTTTTAAATCTATTTTATATAATCCAGGAAGAAAAACCTCGCATTTGGATACGAAGGATTAAATGTTACAGTTGCATTATCAAATGTCATAAAGCATATTTTTGATAAATAAAATTGACCTTAATTAAATTAAAATAAAATAGTTTAAATAAAATGTAAATAATGTTTAAACCATTTATAATTGAGAACTGATTAAGTAAGATAAAAATAAAATAATAATAATAAATGTCCATTAGAATATTTTCTAATCAAGAAGATGTATACTTCTATATAAAAAAGACCGACGTATGTATGTTATTAAAATGAATAATAATGTCTTCTTTTCTTTTACAAATATTGATTGTCTTTAATAGAAGATCAATATTCTTTGCATGTCCAAAGACAAATAGAAGATCGACTAAAATTTGATAAAATAAGAAAAGAATGATTTGTTAATGACACCCACTCAACTATCATCATTTCTTTTGTGTTTTCATTTGATGTCTCTTGACAAATTTAAAGAATTAGATTTCATTTCATTCTCTAATAATCTTCTTCTTCTTCTTCTTCTTCTTTTTACAATGAAACAAATCGATTATGAACAATATTATTCTATATATAAATAATTAATTGTTTTAATATTAATTAAATAAGAATTCTTATCCGAAAATCTATTTTGATATTAATTGAACATTTATCTTTGAATATGAAGGACATTTTCTATCTTTTATTTTATTTACTTCGTCAACATAAAACGATTTTAATGAGAAGTCGAACAATATATTATTATTATTATTATTATTGAGATATTCAATAATATCAATTTAATTTTTTATTTAAAGGAACTTTCTAATTGTTTAATTCATTAGATTTAGTTGTAAATTTTCTTAGAAAGAGAAAAAACAATTTATTTCTTGATATGATTTTAAAATTAAAATAAGTCTGCAATAAATTAAATTACATATTTATCTCTAATATTGTATTGTTATAGAACTTTTCATTTAATTATCTATTATGTATTTCTTTGTTATTTCGTTGATTGAATATTAAAATATATTAGCAATTCAACAAGTTAAAGTTTTGATGAAATAGATATGAATCTCTTATTTTAATTATAGATTTTGTTCAAAAATAAAATATTCTATCAATAAAACTCATTCATTCATTTACAAAAGCAAAGAAAACATAGTGATGGTTTATCTACACTGAAATCTCATTGTATAATATAGAAATACTGTTTTCAAATAATATATCGTATTATTATTTATAAAGAAGAAAAATTCATTTGAAATAATTCATCATTTAACAGATGGATGAATCCGTTTAATTTCTGTTTTTTGAAAAATTAATTTTGATATATTTTATGTGTATTATTATATAGAATTGATTTTTGAATAAAGTGAATTATTTTAATATAAAGCAATGTGATAAAGAGAAATTCTAACAAGTCCACTTGTTTTTCTATTCAATTGACAATTTGAAAAAAATATCTGAATTCTAGAAAAAGTTTTTCAATGAATGAACAAATTTTTTTCTGTACTAGATATCATTAATCACAAGTTAAGTCTACCAGTTTATGTTTTTCTACATTAATTTAAATGAAAAAATAATTTGTTAATTTTAGTTTTTTATTCAATTAAAATAATTCATTTCTAAAATTATTTTAACCGTATTTCGAAAGATGTTTACATTAGTTAAGAAATATAGTTTCGAGTTAATTGAAGAAGATTCAAAGAAATTATTTTAGTTTTTATAATTGAATAAAATAATTTGAAGAGAAAAAAGAAAGAAGAAATACTTTAATGCATAACAAGTAGAGCATCAGTTGCAACACCAGGTGTTTGTTGAAATGTTGGATGAGAAGTTCTTCCATTAGAAATTTCATGATCAATAACAGTTAATCCACAACTACTTACTGATCGAGTTGGAATTATATGTGGAGTTTTTAATGAAAAATATTTTTCTTCAAGATTTTCATTTATTCTTTAATGAAAAATAAAGATAAAACTATTTTCTTGTCAACAAAAAGCAAACCTATTTAAAATTAATGATGATGATGACGATGATGATGATTTGGATTGATTATTTTCTTTTAATTTATTTAAATAATTAAAATTCCAATATGATAATGGAAATAAACAAAGAAACGTAAATAATATTATCGAAATAAATAAATATAATAAAAGAAATACAATATAAATAATAAATAAATAATCAATTAAATCTGATAGAAATAATTTTAATATTAATATTATAAATGGTAATTGACAAATAACAGTTAATATAACAAATAATAAATAAAATATTAACGAACGACGTATTGAACGTTCAATGAAATATTGATCATTCAAAGTTGATAGATGTATTAACTTTTTTGATAAGAAAAAAAAAAGAGATTCATTTTTATTTAAAAATAAAATAAGAAAAGTTCATATTTTACTTGATTTGATATTTGATTTTGTTTTTGTGAGTAAATAGTTAAGCCAAAATGAAATAGTGTATGATTTGTTAATAAAATTAATAATATTGAAATCATTAATGATGTTATTAAAAAATACGAATAGATATTTATTGAATAATTAACAATTGACTCAATTTTAAATAAAATTTCAAATGTTCCATATGTTAATAATATTAATAATATTGATATTATTGAATGAACAATCATTATTAAACTTAAATATTTATTAATCTTATAAAATGAATTTGAATAAGAAAAATTATATCGAATTAAAAAAAGAAAGAAATTTATTATTTGACACGATGCTGCTGGATATGGATTGGAATCTAAGATAATTATTAATTCTCCATCTTTTTTAACACGTTTCATTGCATTTCCAACAATAAAATCAATTGAAGATTCAAATAACAAATCTTAAATAAGAAATTTGTTTTCGACATTATTTTTATCTAATTTTAATTCAATTTCTTCTTCTTTTCTAATTCGATTAGTTAAAAAAATATAGATATAACTTACTTTGATCTTTTATTTTAGCATTAATAAGTTGTGAATTAATAAGAATTTTTGGTAAAAGAATAAGAATTGATATATGAATATCGAATAAAGATAATAATGGTAAAGATTGAATTATTTTTTTATTATATTTCTTTGAATAAAAAGGATAATCTTCAATTGAATTTCCAAAACCATTAAGAAAACTAAAAACAGTTGAAATTGATGAAGAAACAATTGTAAAAGCAATTAATATTAAACATAGTATAACAATTGTTTCTTTGGTTTTATCTTCGAATGTTGAATCAAAATAACGAATTATTCCAAGATTATCAATATGACAATAAATTTCAATTAAAAAACAGCCTATTCGATACCATATATAACCTAATGATGATTTTAATTTTATAATTGACATTTAGAATATAGTTGAATATTGAGAGACAGAGAGAAAGAGACTCAGTAGAATAAAAAAAAAAAGGGAAAAGCATAAAATTGAACCTACGATAATTATGTTAAGACTAATCTCTTTAATCCATAAAACAATTATTTATTTATCGTTGGTTCGATCGATCGAATTATTTAAGATAATCATTTGTCAATAGAACAACAAATATTTATATCATCAATTAATAAGTTCTACTCGCCCAATCAAATAAACATTTCTCTTAATTAATTAACCTAAACAAATCAATGAAAATCTTCAAATTAAAAAAAAAAACAAGATTCGAATAAAAAAAAATTTTTTAATGAAAAAAAGAAAAGAAATGAATGAATAACAAAAGATAGAATTTCTATTTGATGATATTTATCTTCTGTACAAAAAAGTAAAAGAAAAAGAAAAAAAGAAAATGAATTTTTTTTGAGCTTGTTAAAATCACCGATGATTGATTTATTGATTAGAAATTCGAGGCAAAATTGTTATTGAAGCAGCATTTGTTAATGTTTGTTTATCATCATCATTTGGAATATTTTCTTCATTTCCCGTTGTTTCATTTAGACTAAAATCTATTTTGAAAAAACAAAACAGAAAAATAATTAAAATTAATAAATATATTTGTTTTACAAGAATCTGCATTGACAGTTGAAATATTTTCATCTTTTTTTGTTCGATATTTGTTTTTTGATTCTCTTGATGTTCTTTGTTTTAATTTTGTTTCAATAATCCATGGATGACGTAAACCTTCTTCTGGTGTTAAACGTTCAACTGGATCCCATCTAGATGTTAATAAAAAATAGATTATTATAATAACTTGAAATAAAAAACAAATGTTTTTCTTTTTTAAAACAAACTCAAAACATCGACGAATAAAATCAATAAAGTTTTGATCAGTTGTTCGAAGAATTTGCCCTAATGGACGACTAGCTGGACGACGTTTTTTTAATGTTTTTGTTGTTACACTTCGAGGTATTCCTTTTGAATCTAAATTTAATTCAATGAAAAATTATCAAAAAATAAAAATAAAACAAACCAAAAAATAATTTTCTTCGAGTTCCTTGTTCCAGTACATGATTTGGTGGTAAATCAATAACTTCCATTATCATTGATAATTGTTCTTGTTCATTTTCACCAGGAAATATTGGATAACCTTTATATATTGAATGAATTTTTATTTCATGAAAACAAAACGAATCAATAAATTCTATACAACAAACCAGTAAATAATTCGACAAGAATACAACCAAAACTCCACATATCAATAGCTGGTGTATAAGGAATACCTAAGATTATTTCAGGTGCTCGATAAAATCGAGATTGAATATATGTATAGACTAATAAAAAAAAATGTTTTATTATTTTTTTTCTTCTTAAATTAAAATAAATGAATAAAAAAGACTAGAACAAACTTCTCTGTGCTTGAAAACATCCAGATCCGAAATCAATAACTTTAATACTACTGCTTCCTTTTTGTCTTAATAAAATATTTTCCTAGAAGATAAAAAGAAATTTTATTATATTATTTTCCATATAAATATCTTACTGGTTTAAGATCGCAATGAATGATTTTTTCTCTAAACATAACACGAAGACATTGTAAAAGTGAATTAGCAAAACGTCTGACTAAATGTACACTAAAACCTTGATAATTATTCTTTTTAATTAATTCATATAAATTAATTCTGAAAAAATAAAAATAAAAATGAAATTAATTCTTCTTGAAAAATCTTTCTAAAAATTAATTTACCCGAGTAATTCAAATGTAATACAAAGATGAGATCGAAAATAAAAATGTTCTTTTATATGAACAATATTTAATGAATTATCGGAATCTAATGTTTTTAAATGTGTTAATATATTAACTTCAACAAGACCTTGTTG
This sequence comes from Rotaria socialis, assembly GCA_905331475.1. Lineage (NCBI taxonomy): Eukaryota > Metazoa > Rotifera > Eurotatoria > Philodinida > Philodinidae > Rotaria > Rotaria socialis. The sequence goes on along the minus strand of CAJNYU010001597.1, from coordinate 63,991 downwards.
TTGAAAACGTTTTTTATTTCGAATTATTTTTAATGCAACAGTTTCTTTTTTTTTATGATCATAACAACGAAGAACAAGACCAAATGAACCTTTGCCCAGTGTTTCTAAGATTTCAAATCGATAACAAATATGATCTTTACTCATTTTCATATAGGAACCATTTTCATCATCATAATCTTTAACATTTGTTGCTGAAATTTTTTCAGCTTCTAAGCCAAGAAAATAAATTTCATTGAAATCGAATATTTCATTTTTTTCAAATTCAGTTAATTTATCACCATAATGTGATAACGCTTCTAAAATTCAAATAAGAAACAAAATATTTTCTTTTTCTTTTCCAATTTAAATAAAATAAAATAAAACCTGATGGTTTCATTGGAAAACTTGGCATTTTATTAATATTGTCAGTTGAATTATTATTAAAGAAACTTCTTGATCTTGAAAATTGATGTGAACTTGAAATAATTGAAGATGCACTTGTATTATGATGATGATATAAATTATGATTATTTGTTATATCTGTATCTTTTGAAGATGATTTTAAACTTCCTTCGCGAGTTTTTTCTCTACGTAAACTTCTTGCTGTAACAGCAGCAGCACCACCATGATGATGATGATTCGAATTATTATGAGAATGATGCACTATTGTTTGATGTAAACGTGCTGATGTACCTCCAGATCCAACACTATCATTTAAAAATGGTAATGATGAATCATTATTTAATATATTATATGATTTAACACTACGATTTCCATTTGTTAGCTGTTGTGTGTGTTGTTGTTGTTGTTGTTGTTGTTGTTGTTTATCACTTACCCGAGGAAACGAACCATTTAAAACAGTTTGAACAGAAAATTTCTATTTGAAATTAGATTTAGCTTTATTATTTACAAAAAACTTTATTAAATTAACCTGAACTTTAGCTAAAGGTTTTGATGTTATACTTAATCCAATATCACCAAATGAATTTTCCATATCACGTAAATCAACACCACTTGTATTTGGGCCTGATCCATAACCAGTACTTCCATTATTCGACTAAAATTTAGAATTGAAAAATTATGGAAAAAATAAAGAGAAAATAAAAGAGAAAAAGAAACTAAGAAAAACCTTGGCTGTCGACGGTCCTTTACTCTCTCGGATTTTTGTAAGCAACATTACTCTTGTTCCATCGAATGTTTAGTTACTGTCAGTCTCTATTACTGATTCGAATAGACATATAAACAAAAAGAATTTTAACTAGACTTTTTTTTCTTCTTCTTCGATACCATTTAATGGGATTAGATTTATTTCTTATACACGAAACAATAAAAGGTAGAAAAAAAAACGAACAAATCAAAGACATTTTTTGTTAATATTGTTTTACTTTATAAAGTCCCATAAAGAATTGTCGATGTTCATCTATAGAATTCATTCAAACCGAATAACAAATCGACATTCATTTAAGAATAAAACTGATCTTTTCCTATTTTACTTTGATTTAATTTTCTTCTTCTTCTTCTTCTTCTTTTATTTTTTGACCAATTTAACGGTATGAATCAACTAGCTTCCTGTTTCCTTTTTTCAAAGCTTTGAAATTAATCAAGTGAAAAAAAGAAGAAAGTAAAACTAAACTTGTTTCTTTCTCTATTTCAAGGTCAATCATCATTTCAATATTTCATTCTTTAGCTGATAGTTAAAAAAGAAATTTTTCTTTTTTCTCTATTATAAAAACGAAAAAATTTCTTTTCTATTCTTTTCTTTTTCCATAATTATGATCTTCAGGCGTTATTTATTCCAAATTGAGATTTCTTTTTTTTGTTTTTATGTTATCTATTTATTAAAATAAATAAAAATGAAATTTTTATTCTCACTTGATCATGAAAATTGTCTTCTTGATAATTATCTCTGTACGAATAAGAACTATTTTGATTTGAAGGATTTGAAGAATTAGAAAAGTGAATATTTGAAATAAATTTCTTTTGATCAATATTCGATGTTGCTAATGATTGAGTTAAACAATTTTGTTTCGTTTTAGTAGATGATGAATAAAAATGATTTATTTGTTGAATATTTGTTGTTGTTTGTTTCTTTTTATATTTTTTATTTAAATTATTTTGTTTAACAGTCATTCGAATAAATTTGTGGAATAAATTTGAAATTGTTTGTCGATGTTCAACATTGATCATTGATCCACTTGACATAGATTTTTCTTATTTTATTTTATTTTTAAAAATTTAATAAAAAATTTCTTTTCGTCGACCTTTTTTTTGTTTAATCTCAATAGATGAAAAGAAAAAAGTAAGAAAGTCGAAAATTCTTTCTTTTTTTATTATGGTTTCTTTTAGATATTTTATTTCATTTTTCAATTTCAATTTCTTCATTTTCTAATATTATCTTTCTTCTTCTTCTTTTCGATTCTTAGAAATCGAAAGTTATATTCATTGATAAAGCTTATTGTATTTTATTATACAATCAAATTTATTGGAAAATTTTTATTTATTTTTTTCTAGTAAAAAAATAGTTACCATAGAAAATTTTTCTTTTTCTTCTTTTTTTCAATATTTTTTCTTATTTGTTTTTTATTTTTCATTGATTAGAACGTTGATTGAAATTATTTTATCTTTTTTTTCTTAAATAAAATAACCAATATTCAAAATTAATATTTCTTTAATTTGAACAAATATTTAATGAAATCATTGAGCTATTTCATTTACTGATAAAACTTTTTCATTATTTTTTATACTTTACTTATTTACTTTAAAAATTAAAATCAGCTCTGATAATCATTATTTTAGATGAATATTTAATTTTCACATTTATTATTAAATTAATATTAAAAAATTTGTTTTTCTTTTCTTTTATATTTCGAATGATTCAACGGAAATTAAAATTCACATAAACATTATCAATCAACAACATTTAAATGAAAATTGAATATCACTGCGAGGTTTTATGAGAAATTTATCAAAATTTCTATTTGATAAAAACCAAAATATCTTTTTATTTCTTTAAGAATATTTCAAAACATTAATTTTATAATTGTTCGACATGTTTTTAGTCACTTCTAAGTTTTATTAAAAAACAAAAGGAAAAACTTAATATAAATAAGAGAAAATTGTGATTAGAATAATAAATATGAATTATTTAAATAAGTATTTTAGTTTAAATTGTCGATGACAACGAATATTTGATTTTAATTCTTCTATTATAAAAGGATTCATTTCATATTTCATATTGAATGAATACGAGATCATTCATCATTATTGTTGTTGACCGGATGGAGTCGAGAGATGGAGAGAGCGAGAAGTTGACCGAGTAGGAAATAAAAACGGAAATGAATTGAAATATGTTCTAATTAACAAGGCAAACAGAAAGTCATTGACGCCATTGAGTGGAATCAAAATGAGAATAAAAACAATGAATCTACATCATATTCAATTGAACACACGTCAAGTAACATTAGAAAAAACAGAAAACATACATTTATTTTCATAATTAGTTGTCTACTCTACTCTTTTTCCAATCAACTAAACACATTTAAAAACAGTAGGAGATTAAATTCTATGAAACAATACATGCCTTTCTTTTTTTCCTTTTCGTTAATTATAGAAGAGAGAAAATATGAAATAACATTAGGGGGTAAATATATAAATATCGAAATAAAATCTTCTCATTTATTCTGATGAATAATTTCGATCATTCCAATAATAAACATTTTCATTTTTAATATTAATTGGAATAATTATATTTGATTGTTGATCAGGATAAATTATTTGTGACGACGACGATAATGATGACGATGATATTGATGATAATGACGAATTTGATTGAAGAAGTTGACGAAGATTTTCAATATAAATCATTGCTGATTTAAGTGTATCAACTTTCGAAAGTTTTTTATTGTGTTTTTCATTTGGAATATGTTGACGAAGAATTTCAAAACAAGCATTTATATGACGCACACGATTTCGCTCACGAGCATTTCGACGTGTTGTACCAATTTTAACTTGTTTTCGACCACCACGATTTCTTTCATATTGTCTTTTTTCTTCTTCTTCTTCTTCTTCTTCTTCTTCTTCTACTTCTTCGTGTTCTTCTCCTTCTCCAATTTCCATCATTTTATAAAATGACCTTCATCAAATTTTCTTCTTTAAAAAAAAGAGAAAGCGAAAAACAATTTCATTGGTCATTATATTCTCTTTTTCTTGTTTTCTTATTGATGAAAAATGTTCATTGAAATGGAATCGAATATGAATATAAATGTTCAAGTAGTGGATTAGATTGCCATTGACCAGTTACATAATCTTCAATTGATAAGCTGATCCATCGTTGTCATATGACATAATTAGTATGTTATATTCGATTTCTTTCATCTTCTCTTCTGTTCTATTATTAAATAACATAAGACAAATCAAACGAATATTAAAAAAAAAGAAAGGATATTTAATATAGTTGACCAAACATTTATTTTATATTCTATAACAATAGACAGTGAAAAAAAATGCTAAAATGTTAATGTCACATTAAATGATCTGTAAGATGTTTAACAGAGCATCAATTGATTGATTTCATCTTAATTTATTTTTGTTTCATTTTCATTGTTGGTATTTCTAAAGAAAAGAATTTCTTAATTAGTTGCTAAATAAAAAATGAAATCGAATGAAAAACGATCGAATTAACACGTATTTCATCGCATATCAATAAACTTTTTTTCTTTTCTTTTCTTTTCTTTTTGTTCACTTATTTGAAGAAGAAAAAACGACAGGCACCTGAAAAAATATCAAACAAATCATATTGTCGATTTATATCTCGCAAGATTTTCTTTTCTTCTATTCATATTTTTCATGATAAAGCAAGAAAATATCCATGTTTGATTAACTTTAAAGAAAAGAATTTGCGCTTTCATTTTTAGTCAAAAGAAATAATTTGAGATTTATTGAAGAAATGAAATCAAACGAAACGAAATGACATGAAATGTTTTTGAATTGTTTCATTTGTCCATAGAACGGATATTCAAGAATAATTGTACAATTATCCAATGATAAACTGTTTTTTTTCAACGAGATAAACTGACATCAATATTATTTGATTGAACTTTCAACAATAAAATAGATAATTGTCTAGGACAATTTTACAAATCGATCAATGATTATCTTTTAGTTTTAAATAATCAAATTTTTAGTAGAATATATCCAAAATGAATAGGATTTCAAAAATGATCATCAATCTTTTTTCTCTTCCTGCTTCTCTGTTCTCTAAAAAAACCACCAATGAAATTTATTCTTTAATTCTGTCCGAATTTTTTCCTGTTGAAAACAAGAATTTGCCAATCTGTTTCTGCATTAGAATAGAAACAGATCAAGGAAATATTCTAAGAAGGTACCAGCTAGAGAGAAAAAAACATTCAAGATTTTTTCGTTAATCATGAATTGATCAACTTTGTTTCAAGTAAGAAGAGTGTTGAACAAGACAAATATACAAATAAAAAGATATCTTATCCATGATCATTGATGAAATTTTTGTTATTCATCTTATAGAAGTCCGAAATAAACAGATTCTACAAATATAATAGTTCAATATAGTTTTATTAATATTTTGAGTAATGTTCTTACGTCCTTGTCTATGTGTGCTTTAACAAATTCGTTCACTTGATAAAACACGTATATCAAGTAAGTCACTATTTTTGCATATTGAATGGTTAATTGACCATTTTAATCCTTATCGTATAAGAATTCATTGGGAAGCTTTAAAAAAACAGACACGTCACAATATTGAAGTAATACAAGTGAATTTCATAAACCATATCAATTAATCATATGAAAAGCTTTTCAAGCATGTCACAATGAAATATAACGAATTGCCTTTTCCATTTTTTCTGATAAAACAGTAGAATAATATCGAATCGTTTCAGCAAGCTGTGGATATTTATCCATGTCTAAAAGAAAACTATGAGTAGAACACACTTTTCGATTATCTTGCGAAAGGTTTCGCAAAGCTCACAATCAGATAAGCACGTTTAAGACCGTAAGTACATATTAACTATTTTCAATTTGCAACAATTATGCTTTTGAGATATTGTCATTCTCTGTTACAAGTATTCTTGATTATCTATTAAATTATTTGTTATTTACTTCATTTGAATGCAATCAATTTCTACGATATTGATACCAGTGTATAACGCAGAGATGCAACCGGTACCAGTTATCAAGCAGCCTGGGTACTGACTGATTCAGATTTCAGACTGACCTGTCTGTCGGTAACTGATCAATCTTGTTTCCTTTTCTCAACTTTATTATTTATATATATATATACTAATTAGAAATTTCTCGTTGGTAATGAAATACAATAGTTTATATTTATGGATGAATTTTTCTAGCATTAATGAATCGTCGATAGATCGAAAATGATCCGCGTAATACGGCTCGTAAACGTTCATTTACTATCGTATCTGATAACCATGATGTTCGTCCTGCACATATCTATTTGATTGTGGTATTCCCTTACTCCACCTGTACTTCAGAGTGTAGAAGCCTCGCTTTATTCCTTTTGACGAAACAACATATTTTTTGATTCGGTCCTGGTGTTTGTAGTGATTTTACAATTGAAAAGAGGCGGTATAAAAGGTATAAACGGGAAAATTCTAAATGAATCAAGAAAACTCTTATTGATCACGTTAGAGCTAAAAAGAAAAGAATATCTATTAGCTACTACAAGCAAAAGAAATGTGTGATGAGACTTAGATAGTGAGTTTCTCAGAATTCAGGATTAATTGTGAAGAAAAATGGTTCACTTTGCATTTGCTTCAACTATCTGTATTATTAGCTGAGAAAAGAAGAACTATAATCCATTCATCCCGGTAGAAGTTCAAATGAAGAAATCTTTGTTGTTTATTATTTGAATTTATCGCGTTATTTTGAAGTTTATAATTACCAGAATCGAGTTACTAAAAGAAAGGATCCAGATAATGGTGCATCTGTAAGATTGGACAAAAACAATCCGTTGGTACAATATTTTCTTGAAATGGTTTTATATTACACAATGATAATGCTGTGAAAATTATACCTACTTCTACTTCCTACTCCTATCTAATATTCAATAGTGGCAAACTTGAAAGTTGAATTTAATTTAACGGATAATTTTCAAGGTTTAATTTTCAATTTTATTGTACCAGGCACATCGAGAGATTTCTATACTGAAATTTGCAAGCTCAACACTGAACTTTAATTAGTACCAAGTATGACGTATGTGCATAAATGTTAGAAAAGGTTTTTCAATGTTTATGATTAGTTTTTATTCTAATGAAAAGTGATTAAGATGGATACACGAAATAATTCTCTTCTATTCATTTGCTTTTCGTTCAATAGATCTCTATCGAGACGGCAGAATCCAAAAACAAAGGTATTTTTTTTTAATATTTACTTTATTTTACAAACGAAACTTTCGAAAGTAAAGACTATATGGATGAAGTACACATGAGTTTCTTCTACCATTATTAATTAAAATAAATATAATTATGATTATGAATTTAATATTATTATATGGTTTGATTTCTTTTCAATATTATCGTTTATTAGTTTTATTTTAGGCTTTCAATATCGACACATAACAAATGTACGCGAGGTCTCTGCAAGATTTTTGTTTTTGATCTTGAGCTTCTGTTTATTATACAATTTTTCTAGTATGGCATCTTGCTCTAAGCAAATCTTCTCTGATTGATGAGCTCAAAATCGAGAATTTCTCAAAAATTATCTTCATTGTTTATCGAAAGTTTGGACGATGTTAAAAAGGAACATGTTTTTCTTGAAGATGCAAAAATTAACTTGACGAGGTGGTAATATCTCATTTTTTTTCAAAATTCATGTACTTAATTTCATATTGTTCGACTACAGAAGATAACTAATATGAATATACATAATTAGAAGACGCATTGAGATTCTTAAGACAAGAACACAAGGAAAAAAAGCGAAATTCATGGAAAGGTGCGCTAGAAATAACTTAACCTGTTTTCTGAATACATTTAAAATTTGTCAAAAGGCAGTCATACACAACATTTACTGTGTTCTCTTAATGTACTCTGTCATTGTATTCATTATGGACAATTGTAATATATAAGTAATCAATTGTTCAATAATTACACGAAGGATCAAAAGTAGTATTGACTCGATTTGTAATGTAGTATAAGAAATTTTAAAAAAAGCCAAATACGCGCTTCAAAATCAAACTTATTTAATGAAACAAAAACAAAGCGTGAATATTTTGATTAATAAAATACAAAAGGAAATAACAAATTAAAAGATTTTTGAATTGTTTTTTTTCTTATTCAATAGATCGATGAAGAAAAAATTAATTTTTATTTAATTTGTTGAATTTTCTCAAATAAATCTTGTTGAACTGTTTGTAAATCTTGATTTTGCTCTTCAACAGTATCAATTAATTGTAAAGAATATTCAAATAATTGTTTCGCCTCTTTATTTTGTTTATCTTTAACAAGTTGTTCTGCTTGATTTTTATATAATTGAATTAAATCATAAATTAATTGTTCATAAAGAATTTCATCAAAATGAATAAGACGTTTCGAACCCATTTTTTCTAGAAGATTTTTATCATTTGTTGTAAATTGTTTATTTTCTTGATCATAAATATAAATAAAGTGAACATTTTTTATCAATGCTATTTGACGAAGAAAGTCTTCTTCAGCAAAAATATTTGTTGTTAAAAAGAAAACTTTTTTATCTTTTGTTGAATCTCGAAGAAAATCATAACATGATGTTGGCTTATCAAATTGACGAAGTGGTGAAAGAATTTTTCGAAATTTATCTTTTAATTGTTCATTTCCGCCTGGTAAATATCCCATACGTTTATCTAACCATACGAATATCAATGAATTCGACGACATGTTAACTTACTTCACTTCAATCAACAACTTTTGTTTTATGCAATTTCATTTTATTCAAATTCAATTGAGATACTTTTCTTTGTCTCTCTCTCTCTCTCTCTCTCTCTCTCTCTCTCTCACACTCACTTTTTTTCTTTTCGTAATGTTAACATTTAAAAAAAGAAGAAACAAATAAAAGCAGAAAAAGAAGAAGAAAAGAATCCAAAAAAACGATAAGAAAAAAAGCTATTTATGATGTCTTTCCACTAATTAATTGTTGTAATCTTTCATTTAAATGTTTTTCTTTATTTAATAAAGTTGTTGTATAATTTTTATAACCGAGAAATTCCTGAAAAGTAATCAAATTTTTAAAAATCGTAGCAAAAAAAAGAATTAGATAAACCTGTTCAATATTTTCTATTTTTTGTTGACTTTCAATAAGTTTCAATTGAAGTTTTTCAACTCGAACATCACAATTAATACGTTCTTCTTCATTTCTAAAAGAAAATATTCGCTTTTTTAAATAAAATTTTCCTTTTTTTTCTTGGTTTTATCTTACATAAATCTTTGATTAGCTTCGTTTAACAAATGTTCTGTTTTAGTTAATTTTTGACGAAGTTTTTCTTCATTAGTTAAATATTCCTAATAATAATAATAAAATTAAAATAAAGAGAAAAAAATGAAGATCGAACTACCTGAAGACGCTGTTCAAGCTGTTTTATTTGTTTTTCTAATGATGTTTTATTGCTTTTTAATTGATCAAGATCATTTAAATGACGTTGTTCGATTTGTTGAATAGCTTTTTCTTTTTCTTCTACTATTTGTTCAAGATCTTCACAGAAGAGAAAAGAAAAGATTGTAAAATATAAAATAAAATAAAATAAAAAAGAACAGAAACTTTTTCGTTGTGTTTGAAATTGATTCATTTGAATTGTTTGATTATCAATTAGATTTTCTTTTTGATTTAATTGTTTTTTTGAATCATTTTTTAAACGATCAATATTTTCATATGATTCTCTAATAGAATAGAATAGATTAAATACAAAATTTTAATAAAATTACAAACTCTAATAATTTTTCTAATGTTTGAATTTTATTTTTAAAAGATAATAATTCTTGTTGAACATTTTCATATTTATCATTTTGAAATAAAAATCTTTTATTGAATTCTTGTTCTTTTAATTCCCATTGAACATTCGATGTTTTCAATTGTTCAATAGTTTGTCTCAATTCTTCTATCTTGTATTTCATTCTTTCGTCTTCTTCTAATTGATCACGTAAATCTTCAATTTGTCTTTCTAATTCGATTGAATGTTTATCCAATGCCATATTTGCTAGAATATATTCATCATTTCTTTTTTTTAACATCATTATAAGACGAGCTTGATCATCTATTCTACATTTCATTTTTCCGATTTCACTTTTTTCATCTGATGATATACCTCGAAGACGAGATAAAATCTCATCTGTTTGATCATCAGCCATTGAATATGTTAATTTACTAAACAACAACCTCCTTCTAGATTTCAATCAGTTTAACTGAAGAAAACTATGGGCAGAAAGAGAAAAAGAAAACTAAAGTAAACATTGTTTATACGGTGATAAAATATTTTCTCTAAAAGAAGAAAAAAGAAAAAGAAATTTGGCATTGAAATAAATTTAATTTAGAAATAAAAGGAAAATTATTTTTTATGAAAATGAAAATGTAAAAGAGGTTGAAGCCCAGATGGAAAATCATCAATAATAAATTGAATATGTTGAGGTACTGGAAGTGAACTACGTTGTCTCCATGGTATTGTTCGTCTTATTAAAATAGTTGATTGGTCACGTAACGATGCAGGTGAACATTTTGGCCATGGATTATCTTTCGTTGATCCATACATTTGATCATCTCCTGATTCGGGATAAATGGAATAAATATTAAAAAAATGAAAATTCATCTGAAAAAAACGTTTTTTTATTTCCAAAAAGAAGAAGAAAAAGACAAAAAAAGCGAGAAAAAGCTATTTGTTAGCAAGAGCTTGAAGAGCATCTGACAGCATATTACGCTTATATTCTCCTGGATTATTTTTTTTTGCATGCGATCGTGATTTACTTCGCTTTTTAAGCCATTTATCAATTGTATGATGAATATCAGATTTATAACGTTCAGCTAAATTTAAAAATTCTTGTTTTGATAATGTTGAATATTCTTCAATACGATCTTTATAATAACTTTCAATTTGTTGATCAGCATTATCACCTTCTAAAAATTCATTTTTACAATGACGTAATTTCGTTGCTAATAAAGCACAAGCTTTAAGATAATCTCCAATCGATTCATCTGTTTCAGCTTCTCTTTTAATTCGAGAATGAAATTTTGAAAATGCTTTAGCACATGATAATTGTTGTAATGCTTCAATATCATCTTCGCTAAATGGTCGAGGTTTTTTACGAAATCCACGTCGTCTTTTCGATTGAAATTGTTTAGTTGAAAATGGATCAAATGAACATTCATTTGAATCTCCATCGTCTTTTGTTTGATTTTCGTCATCATCAAAATTTATTGATTCATCTATATCAGCTAGTAGTTGATTTTCGATTGATAATGATGATGCAGCCGCTGTTTCCGATTTACGTGCTCCACGTGTTGGTGCCATTTTTCACAGATTTACTTCTTCGTCACTATTACTTTGTCTTATACAAGGTCACAAGTTCATCCAATGAACGTTCACATTAAAAAAAAAACTTTTTCATATAATCAACATATGTTTCTTTTCGTTCAATCAATCATTCATTTATTGATTTAGTTTTCATCTAATTTCTTCGAAATCGTTTTGAAATTAAAACAAATTATTTTTTCCTTTTAAAATTTTAACTGAAATGTTATCATTGTTTTTATAAAATGTTTTCTTTTGAACGACATCTATGAAAAAATAGGAGGTTGGTTAGAATGGAGTATATTTTCAACTGAAACTAATGTATTTTCGAGTCGATGTAAATATTATACATCCCAAAAACTCGCAAACGATTAGAAAATTTGACTTGTGCTCTTAAACCAATTTTCCTTTGCCGAGGATGAAACCATGTTTGTTGAATAGTTTGCACTGAAATTCTAAAAAGAGTATTTTTATCTTTTTCACTATCGTGTACATCATCACTTATTATCTAAGATAAAAGTCAGCCTGAATCTGAATATTCTCTGTATTGGTATCGTATGTTTTATAATACTTCAATGATATTTATCTCAGTGGCGGATCCAGAAAATATGGGGGATGGTGCTCCTGGCCAAAAAACGGTTTTTAAAGTCTATTTCAGACAGAACTACTATTTTCTGTTTCATTTCTGCTGGGGGAAACCGAAAAAAATTCTTAAGGGGAGTGGCGATCGCCGGGTAGCCTAACTGGTAGATCCACCACTGTTTGAATACATCGAAAATGATACAGTTGTTGGAAACAAGAAGATATGAAATATAGTTAACAAAAATTTCGAAGGGGGGTGGCGGTCGCCACCCCCCTAAATCCGCCACTGATTTATCTATTCAGGATACAATGAGAATACGAAAAATCCTGAAATACTGGAATCTGATATTTTTTCTCTAATTTTATACGGTTCAGAGTGAGAAGCATCTAAGTCACTAATAGTAGCATACTAATTTCATTGAAAAACAACAGAAAAATAAATTTCTGTACAAAAGTGAGCATGTTTTTCAATTGTATTTTTCATATCTTTGACGATAATTACAATTAGCAAGCGAATTGGTATTTTTTGAAGTCCCAGCATCAAAGTTAATTTCATTTGAAGTATAATTAAAATCATGGTTGGAACCGGTTCAGTAGACCGGGTGATTTTCCGCGATCTTTGTTTTTTTTTGCATTATAAACACTATTTGAAGGAACGAAAAGTTGTTTATTGAGCTCATTTTTAATGGTTCTCATGGTTTCTATAATTAAGAAATATGAGTCTAAAAGTTTCTTAACGAATATCTTTTCAATCATTCTTGAAATTTTAGTCTCTAATATTGATTGACATTTTTTCATCCGAGAATGAGAATCTTCGAATATTTTGAATGAATCTCTTTATGCTAAACTTGATATTAGAAACTGATGTCGATTTATACAAGAGATCTCTCATCTAGATATTTTAAAGTCACTGTTAGAATTATTTTTAGTCAATTATCATTGAGTACCAATAGCTGATTTTGATAACGTTGAAAATGCTCAGATGTTAAGAAAACTTCGACGATGAAAACCATCTTATCTTTCCATCTGTAGCAGCATCCGTTGTCTAGGTTGAGATGCCTTGCAGCTGTGTTAAATAATTAGTTCCAATAAGAATAGATAAAATCTATCAGTTGGTAACAAATTATATCGTTGTGAAAAACTGATAGTCACTGATATTTAGTCGATATATTCAAAATATCAGTAATGCTGATGCCAATCTGAATAGTATGAATCGAGAGAAGAAAAACACATGGTAAATCTACAGTAAATATTTTTTTTTGATACTGTCTTTTGCTCGATTTATTCTTGTCATTAGGTAAACTTCATCACTAATCGAAATGTTTAAAAAGATCCAGAATAAAATTGATCGAATATCACTATAGATTTATCATTTATTCACAAAACAAAGAAGATATTTTAAACAGGCGCGTTGATTAGCTCGAATCGGCGAATAACTTATTTTTCATTGAAGATAATTATTAATTAAATGGCCTAAATTTAGTCATACGATTTTTGTATTAAGAAACATGATTGTATTTTGTCTCCAAGATAAATAGATTTTACTCCAATAATTTTTTATAAAAGTTTCTCGTTTTTAGTAGATCAAGGTCAACGACTATTGTTAACTAACAGCAGACTTTTATGAAGATTTTTCCGCTTTGACAAGAACGTTCAATGATTATTAATTGGTTGAAAGGAAAACTATAGAAAAAATTGCAAAGAAACTTTTTTTAAGTAAAGATATAAAAACAAATTTGTATTCTTTTCGAGAAATGATTTCACTGGTAAAATAACTAGTTTTATTCTCACACAGAATTTTGTTATTATTTTTTTTTTAAATTATTCAACTACTATCTCATTTTCTATCTATTGCATGGAAGCAAAATCAGTGGTTTATGATCCTTTTCAATGAATTTTTTCTATGAACATATATTATTGAATGTTGAGTTCCGAGAAAGAAAGTCATTATTATCGATTTCAATTCAAAACTTAATTATATATATAAACTAATATGTTTTAAATGTATATTTTATCATTTTTTTGTTGATCAGATAACAATATTATGATAGATTACAATTAATAGGATAATCTTCAACGATCATATCAATCAGATATAAAATATAGATTTGGGAAGTCTTTTTTCGAATACGATAATGTGGAAATTTTCTAAGTTGAATGTAGACTTAATTATTGACTAAGTAGATCTCAACTTGTTCTTTCTCCGTGTAGCAATTTTCGAAATAAAAATTAGGAAAAAGCATATTTAAGAAACAAGTAATAAAACAGATATGAAATGAGAATATGAATAGAATTAGTCTAAAGTCGATTGAGTAATCAAGATGGAATTTTACTTGTACTTCGTGCCATAAATGTATTGGTGTACTAAAATTTGACAAAACTACTTATCTTCGTGAACAAATGTAAAGTAGTTTTTTTGTAAATATTCATTGTATGACTTTATTATTTTAAATATTCACATTTATAGAAAATCAGAGATGATACATCGTGAGAGAAAATGATGATTAGAAATAATCTTGTTAATATTATGATTACACCGTAAAAGATTGTCTATCTTGAGCATAACCTGCAGGTTTTTTGTCAGTCAAAACCCTTGGAAATTTTACATCTACTTTTCTTTCTTGCTCTCTCATATGTCTATTAGAAGTAACGAATGATCCATAAAGAACAAGAAAATATCTGTCGCTAGTTAAAGTCTATAAAATAATAAATTTCAACTAAGCATTCATCGAGACGAACAACTTGATTAAATTGAATTATCTTCGATTTGATATATACTTTGTTCAAAGATTCAATCAAAGCTTTTAGATTATTACTAATACTCGGTTAAAATATAGAATAGAATTATAAATGACATTGAACATTCATATATAAATACAACGAGTATTTCATTCGAAATTAAAACAGATGAATGAATACGAAGAGTTAATATATGTTTGATTTCGTTTCTTTTTTGTTCTATACCAAGTAAAAGATATTTTTCGATTCTAGATTTGCTGAAATAATATTTGAATAATTATTTATTTTGATCACAATTCGTTATAAATATGTCATGAGTCATGAAAACATGAAACCTAGGAAAAATTCGATTATTATTAATTAAATCTGTGAACTGATCAAATAAATCGATGAAAATGAAAACACAAAGTGATTTAGAAAAGTTCTTTTACATTCATTGATTTTTATTTTCTACAGTTCGATAAAAGTCAATTCAATTTGTTTGCATGTTGATCAGAAAACATTAATTGATGGTTTTCTCTTTTTTTCTTTTTACATTGAAAATATCTATTAAACATTTTATCAATTTGCATTGCATTGCAAAATAAGAGAAAACTAAGAATTATTTATTTTCTCAGATATTTCAACAAAAAGTCGAAGTTAAATTATTGAAAAAAAAAACTTGAATATAATTTTAATTTTCTAAAGTAATATTGATTCAATTTTGTTGAAAAAGTTTCTTATAAATATCAGTGATCTACGTTGAATAAATATGAATTGATCAATCAATCAAGCCTCATTTCCTTCATAGTGGAGTACGTATTGGCCAATAAAAATTTATCGATGCTTCTGTCATGGTTTTCTATTGACAAAATCGTCCATTCGAATTCGACGAATTCGCAAAATTTTATTTTTTATGAATTTTCTATATTTGAAATTCAATTTTTGATATTCAAAGAATATTTTCCATATCTTTCTTTTTTTAATTTTTCAATGTCTGAAAATCTTATTTACTCACGATTAAGGTTCGTGATAAAAATAATAAGCAAAATAGTTTCTTTTTCTTCGAACAATTAAATCTATCAATCAATGACAAAATGTTTGACGTTAATGAGTTTTTTATTTGTTTCATTTGTTAATATAATCTTTTTTTGTTATGATCATCATATTATTTGATTCTTGAATTTTCTAATGAATTTTCTCATTTGAAATTTTGATAAAAACATTGAAGAATGTTAAAGTATTATTTTTGACATATTTATTAATGTTTTCAAGTCAATTTTTTTCTTGAATAAAGATAAGAAGAGGAAAAAGAAAAAAAACAGAACTATTTAGTTTATTTTTTTATCTATAAATATATGTATATTAAATTGAGAAGAATTAACAATTGTTGAGTTCGATATAAACTTATTATGGATGCAATAAAGATGAAATCTTATTAGAAAAAAAGAAATAATATTTATATCTGTATATTTTTTTTTGTTCTTTCCTGTTTCTTTTTCTTTTTTCTTTTCTCTTTTTTCTTTTTTCTTCGTCCGAATGGATACAATGATTTATTTCGTTGTTTTCTTTTTCTTTTCTATATCTGTTTTTAGTTTCTTTGGATAGTAGCTATAGAGTTAGTCGTTTTAGTCAATGGTTGGTGCGATGGAAACTCGTCGTTTGTCAGGCAATATTTTTTCTCGTGATAAAAGCTTTCTCAAATCAATATTTTATCCTCAATTTGAATCTGAATTAATAGAAAAAAATTATAATTTAAATTATTTAACAAATATTTATCCATCAAATCATCGTTTATTAGTTTTTATATTAATAAGTCATTCATTATTTTATTTATTTGAAATATTCTATTTAAAATTAGAAATAAATTCTTTAAAATTAATCTATTTGTCATTATTATGTTCAACAATATGTCTAAATCTATTGTCATTGCTAATAATAAATAGAGTAAGGAATATTATTTTATCAAATATAATATCATTATTATGTTTATGTCCATTGATAATAATAACTTGTTTGTATCCAATGGAATGTCATATTTATTTTTTAATAATATTACTTTATACAATATCAAATTTATTTTTACCTTTATCAATATTGATATCAATATTAGTAACAATATTAATATTAAGATTGCAAACTGGCTTAATATTATTATTGATAATAAATATAATTGGGATTTATTTAAATCGTTTATTAGAGTCAACTATTCGTTCAGCATACAATCAACTATGTAAAAGTAAATTTTGTTTCTATTATTAGAATAAATAAATAAAATTTTCTTCTTCCTTTTAAAAACAAACAAAAAGATGCTATTGTTCGTAATTCTTTATTAAGTGAACATACATTAATATCAAAAATGATTGATTCATTAATGCCAAGAAAATATGCTGAAGTTATCATGGAAGATTTTGATGTTTTTCGCGAACGTTTACAAAATATAAATACATCATCAAATCAACGTGAAGATGATTTACAAATGACTGTTTTTCGTCCATTACATATTGAAAGAATGGAAAATGTTTCGATTTTATTTGCTGACATTGTTGGTTTTACTCAAATGTCATCCAATAAAAGTGCATCACAATTAGTTTCATTATTATCTGATTTATATGGAAGATTTGATGATTTATGTGTTCAAATGTCATGTGAAAAAATAGCTACTCTAGGTGATTGTTACTATTGTGTTAGTGGTTGTCCTGAACCTCGTCAAGATCATGGTAAAGCTTGTCTCCTAATGGGTTTAGCTATGATCAATGCTATTGAAGAATTTGATCAAGATAATAATGAACAAGTTGATATGAGAGTTGGTGTTCATTCGGGTTCAGTCAATTGTGGAATTGTTGGAACAAAAAAATTTAAATTTGATATATTTTCGAATGATGTTACTTTAGCGAATAAAATGGAATCAACTGGAAAACCAGGTCTTCAATTTTTCTTAAATTTGTTTTTGTCAATTTTTATTTTCATATTTAGGTTATGTTCATATCACTGAATCAACCTATTTATTAGTTAAATCAGATGAATTCCAATTTGAACAAGGTCCATCATATAAATTAACAACGAATCGTATGTTTATTTTTCTTTTAATTTAAATCAATAATAAAAATAATATTTAAGTTGAAATCAAAACATATTTTATTGGTAAACGACGTTTAAGTCATCGAATAACTCGAAAGCCTCCTCAAATGACACTAGCAACGGCCGCTGCATTTGCTGTTGCATCAGGAGTATCACTTAGTGTTCCATTAAATGATACAAATTATATATCAAATCAATCAACATTAGTAGTAAGAATTTTCTTATATGAAATTGAATTAAATTAAATTAAATTAAATATTTAAAGAATGTTTCAAGTCCATTATTAGAAGAAGTTGAACAAGCTCGTCGTGCAACAATTAGTGAAGATGATTTACCTGTTTGTTTAACAAATAATAATAAAAATGTTGAAAATTTAACTGACATTAAAATTGAAACGGAAGAAAAACAACTAAATATTCCATTAAATTTTTTAACATTAAAATATAAAGATAATAAATTAGAAAAATCATTTTCTCGAAAGATTCTTCGATATGAATTATTGATAATTGAAATTCTTTTATCTATTCTATCATTTTTATTATTATTTATTTATTTACCAAAACAAATTCTTTTATCAATAATAATGATTACATTTATATTAATTCAATTAATATTAGCACTAATTATTATTCGTTATTATAAAAAGTTAACCAATAATTTAATATTAATAAATTTATTTCAATATTTTTATTTATTATCACCATTAGTTTTATTATTAATAATACCAAAGGATTATTTAATAACACTATCATCATTTATATTATTTGTATCAACTTATTTAACATTATTTTCATCTATAAATCATTTAATTAAAATACTATTATCATTTTTATCGATATTAATTTATGTATTAATAATATTCTTCAATAATCATATTGAAATATTAATATTAATTAAAATAATTAGCTGTTTATTAATATCATTAATTATTAATTATGGAATCAATCGTCAAATAGAATTATCTCGTCGTTATGAATACAATGTTATTAATAAATCATCGGAACAAAGAAATGAAATTGAAAAAGAACGTGAACGTGCTGATTGGCTTTTAAGAAATATTTTACCTGAGCACGTTATTGAACCATTACGTCTTCTTGGCGGTTCATATTCGCGTAATCATCCATGTGTTGCTGTTCTTTTTGCTTCATTAATTAATTTTCATGTTATGTATGAAGAACAATATGAAGGTGGAAAGTTTTATGCAAGAATTTTAAATGAATTCTATGGAGATATTGAAGAATTATTTGTTGATCCAAGATTTTCAAATATTGAAAAAATAAAAACTATCGGAGCAACATTTATGGCTGCGTCTGGTTTACAAACGGATTCAAATGATGAAAATTCAATTAGTAAAATATAGTTATTTCTTAATTACTTCTTTTTTTTGTTCTTTTAGAATCAGTTTGTGATCTTATTGAATTTGCATTGGCATTTCAAGAGACAATGCATCGATTTAATCAGGCACTTTTAAATTTTGCATTCGAAATTCGTATGGGTCTTAACTTTGGACCTGTTACAGCTGGTGTTATTGGTACAACAAAATTATTTTATGATATTTGGGGTGATACAGTTAATGTTGCTTCAAGAATGGACTCAACTGGAGAGAAAGGAAAAATTCAAGTACCTGAATATGTTGCTCTAGCTTTAAAAGATAAATATCAATTTGAACTTCGAGGAGAAATTGATGTCAAAGGAAAAAGTCGAATGACAACTTATTTTCTTAAAGCAAATTCAAATAAATAATCTTATTTCTCAATTTATTTTGTTAGAATAGACTTCTCTTTTCTTTTCTTCTTTATATTACCTAAATAAAAACTACTTCATAGAATTGAATAAACAAATATTTATTAACACATTGATTTAATTATAGTAGACAAAAAAATTAAAACATTCGATTACAATAGTAAATAAGAGAGCAAAGCAAAAGAAAACTAATCATTGAATATTCATCGAATACTAATTTAGATCGAAGAGAAAATTTATGCATCTGATTATCTTTTGCTTTTGACAATCTTATTAAATATTGAACAAGTAATACACATATTCAGATTACTGAAGATATACTCTTTGCTTTTCTTTATTATTTACTATTTAAATAGATCTGTTACTTTTTTCAAAGAAATTTTTAATCCTTGACAACAATTGAATAATTTAGAAGAGATTTTTTTGAAAAAAAATATGATCATATTTATTCTCTTAAAAATTATCATTAACATATAAGAACTCTATTCTAATGGTTTATTATGTTGAATTCATTGAAAATAAATAATTCAATTCAATTGTTTTTTTTTCTTATAGATCAAGGCAATTTAATTGAATAATAATAATAAAATCTTTTTTTGTTTTTATCCTGATCAATCAATAAAATCTACTTACGATAACAAAAAAGGAATAATTCTTTTTGATCTTTTTATGAAATAATTCTGAGTTAGAAATATAGAATTAATTCGATTTCTATAAGAAAAGAAGCGAGAACAACCAAACAAATATTATCAATTCTATCTAAATAAATAAATTAATAATCAGGAAAGATTTCATATTTATTATTTCATTCTTATGGTAATCCATATAAAATTAATTATCAATTCATATTCAAAATATTTCGATTATTATATCAGTATCAAAATTACCTTGTATTTTATCGTTGAGTATTTCAACTTTTTTAAAATTAAACAAAAATTGTATCGGTCGTTCATCGAATTATGAAAATGTTTCCAAAAAGAAAAATGATAGCTAATAAAACAAAAAATATTCTTGTTCGTTTTCTTTTTATTCGTATATTTTTATTTATATATCAATGAAGAATGAAAATGACAGAAAATGGTTACTTAGACGCGACATAGTGTTTCTTTTCTTTTCTTTTCTTTTCTTTTTGTTTCTGTTCTTTCAATGGACAAAATAATCCTCCAATAAAGAGTGAAACATCGTGTGACACATCACATATCTACATACATTGATATTCAAAAAAAAAGAGAATCAAGAAGAAATAATATTTTCTCTAATTAAATAATAATGGACAAATTAGATGATAAACAACGTGCATTGATTCCACATTCTTTACGTGAATTAACCTTACATTGTATTTATAAAGGTCTTCAATTAGGACCAACAGTAACAATAGTTACAGTACTACCGTATAAATTTTATAAATCAAGAAAAAATCTTTCATTTATGTCAATTTTAAGTCGTGCTGGTACACTTACAATTTATGGCAGTTTTATTGGTGTTAGTCTTAGTTTAGCTATGATGCATATGAAATTATATAAGGAAAACTATAATGAATATAAAATTTGGGATAGAGCATATCGTTTAAGATATTCTGAAAGCCAAAAGCGTGCTGACAAGTATTCGTTAACATTTTCAATATTCGGTGGTTTAACAGCATTTTATATTGGTTTACCAAAAAAATTTAGTTCTTTATCAGCAACAAAAGGTGCATTAATGGCTATTCCATTTGGACTACTTACACATGTGATCACACAATATGCATCAAATCGATCGAATAAAAAAAACTAATCATTTAAATAAAGTTTATTCAATAGAAATAGAACTAGAAATATTTTTTATACTCTTGTTTATTATATTGATTAATATTTTGTGTGTTAGATTTGCTCTTGTTGAATATATTTCGACATAACAAAATAATTTCTTCAATGTTACTTTCGACTATTCTAATTTATGGAATAGATCAGAAAAACGCTCTTAGAAAGATTTTTTTTTAATACTGATAAAGCGTTGTTTACAGGATAAGACTCGTTTTTAGAGTGCTCAAATACTTATCTTTGTTTGTCATAATACAAAAAAAACTTCGTGAATTACACAGATTTATTTTCATTTGTAAATATTATCTATTTATTCAATATCATTTCAATCGACTTATAGATTAATCATATCGAACAGATATTTAGCGATGAATTATCTCATAAAGAAAACAAGGTGTATTAATAGATAAATTTTTAGTAATTATTCCGATTAGATTTTCCATTTTATTTTGTTTCTACGAAGAGAAAAAGTCTTTCTTTATTGTTTTATTCAATGACAAATTGAATTTACTTGGACTATTATTGGAAATTGGCTAGTTATTTTCCTTGTCTTTTTTGTTTTTTTGAAATTTTGTTTATTGATGATGATCGAAATAATTTAATTAATTTTTTTGAATTGATTAATTGATTCCATCTGTTATAGTTTGAACATTTTATTTATTCAAATGAAAGATTTTTATTCGAAACAATTCTTTTTGTGATGAAAAACATTTGTTTCAAGTCAAAATGAGTAAGTTAAATTTATTTAACTTCAATATCTTTCATTGTGACACATCCTATTAGAGTGCCTCCTACTGTAAATCTAATCTCAACTGAATATTTTCCAGTTGGTACAGATGATGTCACATTCATCGGCATATTGAATAATTGAACCCCCTTCAGCAGAGAATTAAATTAAATATTTAAATTAATAAAGAAGTAAGTTTTACTAACAGCTGGCAATGGATATGAACATGATTTGGAAAATTCACACCAATCATCGTAAGTACATGAGCCAACACCATCAGTACATGGAACTGTTACAGGAAAGAAAAGAACCTCTTTTTTTAAAGTAAACTGTGTCTAAAAAAATGAATTCATTTTTTAAGAAAAACAAATTAAAACCTATAAATAAATAAAAGACAACCTTAATTGGACCGGTCTGAACTGTGGCAACACTAACATTAAGGGCAAAGGAAACCACAGAAGGTCGTGTCATCGGATGAGGATCGATTTTAAGACCATGTAAATTAATAGCAATCGATGAGGCGCTAGAACAAGAACTATGTGAATATGTTTGTCCTTGAGCTATTATCTAGAAATAAGAAAAATATATTTTTCAGAAATTTATTCATTTTTTCCTACCGATGCAATGACAAAAATGAAGAAAATTGATAGCATTGTGTTTTTCAAACCTAATTTAAAACAAAAATGAAATATTAACAGATAATTCGATGATGGATATTTTTTACTTGATCTTTCTTGTTGTTAAATGATGTTTTTTTTGCGTATGAAAAATTGTTCGACTTTAATTCACTATATATATAAATAGATTATTGCTTATCTTTGTTAAAAACTTGAATAATCCGATCATAAACATAAAAATAAAAATAAAAAAGTACTTGAATTGAGATAGTTTTATTGATAATTGATAATAAGTCAAGTGATTTTGATCATAAAAGAATATTTTTTGTTTTTGTTTTTTCGAGAAATCTTTTTAAGAAATAGAATCTCAAAGGATTCTATTAGAATGTCAAAGTTAATTTTTTTCTTAGCGATAATTATATTTTTATAAAATAAAGGTTAATATAAATATTTTATTTTCTTCATCAAAGATTATCGAATGATACTTTTTTCTCTCAAATATTTATGTAATTCGATCTAAAAATATGAATAAATCGAATAAAATATTTTATTGATTTTAAACAAGAATTGATCTTGTTTGAAAAAATAAAAAATTACTATCACAATAAATTGCTTTATTTTCTCTCGATGTGATTGAATTCCAATGAATTTATTAATAAATCAGATAATAATATTTCTTCTGAATATTAAAATCTAGAAATTGGCTCGCTGATTGTTATTACGCTTCATTGAGTTCTCCAATCGAAATAATCTCACTTGGATACGTATTTGGTTTTGAAGAAAATTTATTCATAAAAATGTTTTATGATAATATTTAAAGCGACAGAAATCAATCATTAAAAAAGACTTGAATATTATTTAATTTGATGTTTCATTTGTTGTTTAATACTTTTAAATCGAAAGTTGAAGGAACCATTATCTAATTTAAATAATCATCTTTGACAAAAACAATCTTTAATAGATATGAATTCATATAATAAAATTTAAAATTTATGTAATAGTATTTTAACTAGATAATTCATGAAGAAAATTTCAGAAGTTGAGATATAACTTATAATTTTATCGACTTGAAAATGACAAGGATTTAATTATAATATATATATACGTGTAATTTAAATATAGGCGGGTGTATTTTAATTATTATTTATTTTACTATAGAATATAAAGTATGCCCTTTTCTCTTCAACATTCACATGCATAAACGATAATTATTTTTATGAAAGACGTCAGAATCAAAAACTAGTTCATCAAATTTACACTCATTTATGTTTATTAAATTGATGTTTCAAAACCTTTTTCTACTCTCATCTGAACTTGATGACTTTTTGACGAAGTACCAAAGACAGAAAAGAGTTTTTCTTTACATTGTACCCAATATAAAAAAAAAGTTGAAAATTTCATAAGAAAAACAGCTCATTTTTTCTGTAATGATTTCCTAGCAAGTATTAAAATTTCTATCTATTTGAAATAGTGGTGTCATAATCGTTTAAAAACTTTAAAGTCAAATAATATTACTAAGATTTGACAAAACAGAATAATTAAAAAATCAATGAAATCCTATATTAGACCATCTTGCCAAGTTTCCTATCCGTTAGTATTATGAGAAGTTTTTAGTAGACAGTGTGTATTTCGAATCTAAAGTAGAATAATAATTATAGTCGAGAATATTGGTTGGAAATTATAAGGATCGAAATAAGATTGTCGTCATCGTGCATTGGAAATCTGTTCAATACGGATTTTTGAGTCATTTCTCAAGATTCATTAAGATTTTAGTTGATATTTGTTCAGAACCCATTGAAATCTTTGAAGTTTCTAAATTCCAATAACTAAGGATGTTGACAAAATTCTTTAGCAACACACTTTGTTCTTGATTCAGTTGTTTGCACACAGAAAAATAGCAAATTCAAGTTCACTTCTTATTATTTGATCTGCCAATCGTTTTAGTAGGATGACATGCTAAGATAATACTGATGTCATTGATTTGATTTAATTTCCGTACTTTAAATGTCTAGATATCACCAACTGCTACGCAATTGCGCTTTTACAACGTTCGACGCAATCGAAGCATTTTCTCTCTTCAGCCATTGCAACGATACTGATTCGCATATTCACCTTTGTTCTGCTCCTTCAGAAAGAAACTCTGATTAAAACATTGACATATCACGCTAGCTATTCCAGGAAGCCTTTCAACTTGAACATGCATTTTTTCTTTGCCTAAAAATTTATGTTTGATTCTTTCAAAATTTTCTTTAGTGTTGAAGATTGAATTCCATTTTGATTTAGTCTATGCCAATGGAAGCGACGTTTCTATATTTCACTAGTCGTTTTCTTGATCATTTATAGATCTTGAAAGAATAATTGAATAAAAGAGAATCCAATTGTTCGATGTTTTTCTAACCAATGTTTGTTTTCGTTTAATATGATTAGCAAAAGAGACAAATTCGTTTGAATTTTTGATTTCGATGAAGAAAGGCACCATCTATAAAAGCTACATTTCTTTTTAGTAGCCTTCCTTGTCTACGAAAAAGAACAACAAAACATTGTTTATCACATTTTCACATATTGTTTTCTGTGCTCTTTAAATTACTACGTAACGACAGTTGTTATCAAGGACATATCATGTTGATTTAAATTATTGAATTTCTATTGATCTATGCATTATTATTATTCTTCAAATTCATAACAATGGAGAGACTGATTGAAATTGAGACACCGATTGGTAAATTTAATGTATGGACAAAAGGTATCGGTAACAATGCAAAGATAAAATTATTATTGTTACATGGTGGTCCTGGTGGCACTCATGAATTATTTGAATGCTTCGAAAATTTCCTTCCGAAAGAAGGAATTGAAATTTATTATTATAACCAGCTTGACTCTTTTTTAAGTGATCAACCAAATGATCATAGTTTATGGACAGTTGAAAGATTTGTCGATGAAATTGAGCAAGTTAGAAAAGCGCTAGACTTGACTAAGGAGAATTTTTTTCTTTTCGGTCATAGTTGGGGCGGTATTGTAGCAATCGAGTACGCTTTATTATATCACAATAATTTAAAAGGTTTAATTATCAGTAATATGATGAGTAGCTGTCACGATTATGCTAGATATCTGGAAAATGTGATATGCAAACAGATGGATCCAGATATTGTGAAATCTATTAAACAGTTAGAAGATAATCATGATTAGCAGAATCCTAAATATATGGAACTTTTGGTGCCTAACTTTTATTGTAAATTTTTTTGTCATCTACAACCATGGCCTGAAGTTGTTGATCGTGCTTTATCTCATTTAAACACTGATATTTACAATTTATTACAAGGCCCATCGGAATTCTCAATAACAGGAACATTAGCTAGTTGGGATCGAAAAGAAGATCTAGTTAAAATAAAAGTACCCACACTTATCATCGGCGCTACATATGATACAATGAATCCAGAATATTTACAATGGATGGCTAGTCAACTGGAAAATAGTTCATCTGTAATTTGTCCTAATGGTAGCCATTGTGCAATGTGGGATGATCAACTATATTATTTTTCTAAACTTATTGAGTTCATTAAAAATGTTGCTAATCAAAAAGAAGACGCCGAAAATTTAGACAATAATTTATTTGTATGAATTTAGTTTTTAAAAATGAGTTTTACAAAACAAACTGCCAAAAGGCATCATAATTTTAGAATTGTAATATTATATAATCACTTTTTTAAATATTTGATGAACTTTATAGGTTTAGGATGTTTGTTAGTTGCTCCGAAGGTTTGTAAAATATATTTTGATATGTACACTTTGAATTTAGCTTGTGCTGATAGATCTCTTTTGAAGTAGTAAAATATTTCATATATCAATGAACAACATTAACAAGATTTGATTCAGGATAGAACCGAATAAAGTAAAAGGATTAAGCCATCATTAGAGAGTATTGTTCTGATATTCAATGTGTTAATCTGAATCATAATTTTTGATTATTTTTATCTTATTCATCTTATTATCGAGCAAATTTTATGAAACAAAAACGATTCCAGCAACATTGGACAAACGTCTCGCCATATCACTACACTCAGTTGTACATTGAGAAGCACCAAGTCATCGACTGATACAATTAGTTTTCATTCTTTCGATGAGTCGATGATTGATAATTGTAACAGTAGATCAATGATAAGAATTAATAGTTTTATTTTAGCGTTCGTCGATTTCAAGACTCGTTCATGTGGCTGCAATAATGAAAGTATTTTACGAGGTCCTGATAATGTTTCATTTGGAAATTGGTAATCAACTAAATAACTCCGTCAACAAGTTCATATCTAGCAAATGGAATACAAATTGAACTGAATCATAAAGGCAACAGTACAATTAGAAGACATATATTTGAAAAGAATCTATCACTTGATCCATTTATTAGAAAGTAAATTGTGACTGTCTACAAATCTAATCTAATAACAAAATCAAATGCAGAAACCAACGCAAAATTAATTGATGAACTTCAAAATCTTGGTAAATAGTCGATGTTACCCTCTCTTGTACTCATCCGAAATACTTAACAGTAACTTAAAATTAAATAACGAAGAAAAAAGTTCAGGATTTATGAATAGCAGATTCTATCACTGATATTAACCACCGTGAATTTTGTACATGATATTGATCAATTATTTTTTCAAATTGATGAAAAATCATGGTAATCTTATATTAAATTAATAATTAAGATGGGAGATGTCGTTTCACGTATTTAGAAATACATTTATTTCAAGTTTATCATTGCTTCTAGGGAAGACTTTTATCAACTGCTATAAATAAATTTTATTACGAAAATAATATGTTTTTTGTACAATTTGTTTTTAAACGGTTGCAAGAATGCTGGAAAATTTGCTTGACGAAAATCAATCCTGTGAAAATTCTTTCTAAGAATTGCTTCAATCAATTGATATTCAATTTTTTTTTCATACGATTAATATCTTTATGCTAATGTTAGGCTTTTCTAATATCGTTTTCTGACGAATAATGTGTCAACCAAACGAAAAAGAAAACGAAGAATCATTTTGGTTATGCATGATTTCACAAATATTGACGTTTAATGATAAGAAAGAAAAAAAACAAATATTTTTTTTGTCAGTTGACCTTACAGAGACAAGATTCGTTTGTATGAAATTGCGTTTATTATTATTCATTTTATATAAATTTATAGAAGAAATTGTTCTAAATCAAAATCTTTGAAATATTTTTATTTTATTTCAATTTATTTAGATTTATAGTTTTTGATTGGCTAATTAAATAAAATAAATTAAAAACAAAAGAATTTCATGGCTGAGTATTAACATTTTTTTCACAATAAATATCGTTTTTTATTCAATTATTTTACTTTCATTTAGGAAGAAAGCTCAAACTCAAACTGCCTCAGTTGATCAGCCAGAAATGGTTGTTCTTCTATTGCTTGCTATTATTCTTGTCGGAGTTGTTATTGCTATTCCAATCATATATACAACTGGAAGAAATCCAGGTTTTTCGATATTGAATGTCATAATAAAAATTCAAACTAATATTTTCTTTTTAAAGCCGATTCTATCGATCAAAGTATAACAAATGTCTCAACAGGTATTTAGAATCGAAGAAAAACTAATTCTAAATAAAAACAAATGAATATTTTCCTTTTAAATAGATTATACAAAAAATGAATGTACACAAACATTTTCAAATGTCGAAACAATAGCTTATTTAACTTATCAGGAACCATTTCCATTTAAACTTCATACTTATATCTATCGTCCAACAGTTATTACAACAAGATTATCAGTCATGTTTGCATTTCGACATGATACTAGCTCTTGGTCATTAGATAAAATATCATTTAATGATACAACAAATGATCAAGCTCTTTTTACAGACGGAGATTTTGAATCAAATTATTTAAATAAAAATTATGAGCAATGCATTTTATCAAATACACGAAGTTCAATAACTGATATTTTATTTGATAATCCTTATTCAAACGATTTTTATTATAATGATCAAACAAATGTTGGAATGACTTATTTAAGTCAACAAATTGATGTTATTGGTGGAAGATATTATAATATATCTTTTTATCTTGAAAATCGAGGTTATCCAAACAATACTTTTCTTCTTCTTATTGGTTATTAACTTTAAATTATTTCTTTTTATTTTGTCTCATAAGAATTCTTTATTTAATAAATAAATACTTTTATTATTTGAAAAAGAGAAAAAGAAAAGAATATTTATTAGATAAGAAAATGTAAATAGAATAAAATAAAATAAAATCAATGAAAAAGTAAAGTACTTTATTTTTATTCTTTTTGTAAGTAAAATTTACCAAGTTTGAACAGCTTTTTCACAACTATCATAAACAGTAGTATTTTTATTTCCCCACCATTCTGGAAAAGCAATATTTTTATTTTTGAATGCAGTACTAACAATAATTATTGTTATATTAAGACCCAAATCAAGAGCAGCCGAAACTAAATAAACATGACGTTGTCTCCAACTATATTTACCAAATGAAAAATAAACAATTAGACCAATTAAAAGCCAAGTAAATAGTGCACCGGCTGGTACAATGGATGGCATCCAACCAATAGTAACAAATATTAATGGCCAATGTAGTTTATTTAACCAATGAAAACGTTTAAATTTTGATAAAAACCATCCTGGTATTGGTATAAATGCTCCAACTAAAAATGCCCATAATAAATCTCGATTAGCTAAATTAGTTCCATTAAAAAATCCATTGTAATCATTTAAAAGTGTCCAACCAAGTTTAGTATTATTAAATATTGACCAATTAACTGTTTTTTTTCCTTGTTTAAAATACATATAACGAATTGCAATCGAAAATGTTGAACATACAAAACCTGCAAGACATTGCGCAGCAAATAATGGACGTGGACCTATTTTAATATAATGAGCTAATTTCATATCTTGAATTAAAGCCAATGTTTGAACAAATACAACATAACCAAGTGCAATAAATGTATAAATATTTTTTGCTGATGTCTGTAATGATAATGATTGTGCAATTAATAAACATATATAATAAACAGATAAATTATGCAGTAATTGTCCAGTTATAGATGATACCAATCCAAACGGTAATGTAAATAAAGCTCCAATAAATAATGATAATAAAACATAATACCAACTTAACCAACCAGCATGATCACATGTAACACAAGCAACAATCAATGCTAATGCAAATAATTCTAAATACCACCAATCAGGAACTGTTTTATAAAGTGATATCATACGAGCATGCATATCATTGCCCATGTTTGCTAATGTTTTTGTACGAAATTGTTGCCATATATCAATACCATGAAATAATAATGCATGAACAAAAACAGCTGTTATACTTGCAAATGATGCAAATGCAGTAACTAAACTTAATGCTGTAAATTCTGTTGATACAACTCCACCTATTGGTAATGTTGTAAATGATCTTATATTTGTTCCATATACAATTGGAACAATAAACCAAATAATTAAAACAAAACCAAATGCAATATTAATTAATGCCCAACCAGGTAAAATTAATGGTGATCCAAGATATATTGTTACTTGATACCAATCTAATGATAAACCTCCACCACCTATAGCAAGACCACGTACTGCTGTTAATTGTGCTAAAGCATTGTTTGATGGGCTAATCCAACACATCCAAGAAAAATAAGCTAATATTGGCATTATATATAATGGTAGCCATTCATATACAAATGCAATTATTGATATAACACAAAAAAATAATAAACGATTATTTAATAATTTTTGTATTAAACTTAGATGTTGACTTCCATATGATGCTTCTGTTACACTCGATTGGCGTTCATGAAATGTACGTAATACAGCTATTAATGGTAGATTTTGTGGCCAAATAACTTCACATGGCCAAACCAAAAATCGACGAAGAATTCCTTTTAAATTTTATTTATTATTGTTTAATGAATAGAAACTAATGTAAAAGAAAAATCTATTTACCTGCAAGACCGAATCCAAGAAATTGAATTGAAAGAACAAAAAAGAAATAATAAGCAAAATTGGCATCTTCTCTTTCAAGTACTTTCAATGTTGTTAAAGTAGCATAGATAAAAACTGAATTATACAGATAGGCAACATTAGCCATAACTAAAATAAATGCATGTTCTTTTAATGTAAATTTTCTTGATCTAGGTACAATTAAAGTCCATAAATGTCCTAATGGAAATGAAGAAACAATAACTAAAACTGATGCTATAAATGGAGCCATATTTTGAAAAATTCCCCATTGCTGTAGATATGACATTCCAATAACATACATTAAACCAATAGTAACACTTCTTACTGTACAACAATGTTCATCAACATTATCTTTATTTGAACATGTTCCAGCTACTTCTTCGAATTGAGCCATTTCAGCATCGACATATGCATAACATGTTTCTTCTTCTTTCTTATCAAGTTTCTCCATTGGATTTTTTTCTTTTCTTATTCTAAAACGTCTTTAATAAAAATTTAAAATATTTCTTTAAAAAACAAAAATATTCGGTCAAATAATATCACAGAAAAGATTCCCTTATTGATTTCATTCATGTCGTAATGTGAGCAAAAGAAATGTTTACTTTATTTTGATCTCTTCTTGAAATAAACGCATGACTAGTTATAAGAATCATTCATCCTTAACATATACTACGTATTTTTAATTTTTTCTTTCTCGATCAGTCAAAATCATTTGAATTATCTTGTTTTTTTTTCGTCGCTACATTATGTCTGCTATTTCTGTATCTTTTCTTTTTAATTAGAAATAAAACAAATCAATAAAATGGATAAAAAATCATCAGAAAAAGAATTGTTAGACAATGATGATCAATCAAAATCTTTGTAAGTAAAAACAAATAAATTTTTTTCTTCTGTTATTTACCAAGAAAACAATCATTTTTAGAATAAAACAGATTTATTCAGTAATTCGTGAAAATTGGCTTGCATTTCTATTTGCATTAATTATAAGTTTAATAATAATAATTGTTGTTCCTATTGTTTATTCAATTGAGACAAAAGTTTCTAGAAGTATTTATTCTTATCAAAAAATACAAAATATTGAAATTTCAATCATTTTATTGCCTAGATAATGGTTCAAATTTAGCTTGGAATGTAACAGGAATAACAATTTTTAATAGAACACTTCTTGCATCGCAATCGCCAAATTTATCCTTAGGATTAATATCTGCAATAGGATTTGATAGTAATTCAAATCTTTACATTGTGGATAAAACATATCATAGAGTTTATCAATTAAATGAAAATTATCAATTTTTAACATTTATTGGCTCTGAAAATGGTTTAGCAGGATCTGATTTAAATTCTTTAAATTCTCCCAATGATATTTATATTGCTTCACCGAATAAAATTTATATTGCTGATACAAACAACAGTAGAATTGTTTGTTGGGATCCCTCCTATAGAAATCTAAGCCTTGTTTATGGTGAAATAATTTTTTTTAAATTTTATTTACTATTTGAATATTTCAGGTTCAAATAATTCACCAGCAAGTCCATTAAATAGTCCAATGTCAGTAACAATGGATTCAAATTCAATAATGTATGTAGCTGATTATGGAAATAATCGTATTGTATCATTTAATATAAGTGATAAAACTCCAAAATTCTCACTTAAGTTAGCAAATAATCAAAATAATGAACGAGAAACATATGTTACAACACCAATAACAATTAAATATGATATAACAATGGATTCAATTATTATTGCTCAAGAAACAGGTTATAATGTTGTTCGATGGGATACAAGTTCAACGCCAGCAACATGGACATTAATTGCTGGATCAGCCAGTAGTGAACTTAGTGGAACATCAAGAACATTATTTAATAAAGTTTGTTATGCTAATGTTGATCGATATGGAAATACATATGTTGCTGATTGTTACAATCAACGTATACAATATTATCAAGGAGATTTAACTAAAGGAAGAACAATTGCTGGTGTCATTTTAGCTCAAGGAACAAATCCTTATTTATTTAATCAACCAACATCAGTTACTCTTGATAACGATAATAATCTTTATGTTTCAGATTCCAATAATTATCGAATACAAAAATTTGTAACAGTTTAAATTTAAATAACAACTTAAATAATATTTAACATTTTTTATTATTGTTGTCTTTCTTTTAATAATATTTTATTCATTTTTCAAATTGATTCTATCTTAATTAATAAACAAACCAATATGTAATATCAAGTTTGTCTAGATACACTTCGACGATCTCAATTAGATTTTTTCATTTGTTTTTTTTTTCATAGTGTTAATGATTGATTGAAATAAAATATTTTTTCAAATTAATAAGTAAATGGTAATTTGTAAAATAGTTTCGATAACGAACGTCTTCTTAAATGAAGAAAAAAAAACAATTTTCCCAGCAATTTAAAGTCATTAAGAAAAAGTAAATATAAAATTTTTGTTTACCATAAAAAATATTCTCTCAGTGATTCATTGTAAAGAAAAGAAAATTGTTGTGACTATATGTATAAGTGTTTTTTCTTGTTAACACATTTAGATTTAAATAAAATTTAAAATTGTTGTTCGAAAAATAAAAATTCATTTGTTATTTTTCTTTTTCGAAGTTAAAATAACTGAAAAAATAAAAATTCTCATCTAATTTTATTCAATAAGATTTTTTATTAATAAAAATCGAAACAAATATTCAATGGATCAAATTGAATCAAATCTAACAACAACAAATGATAAAGAAATAAATAAAATTTACAAAACAGAACTTTTTATCGATTTACAACCAACAGCAGTATGTAATAATTCTATTTTTTTTTAAATTTCAAGTAATCATCTATATATTTTATTTTTAGTTAAACAGTTCTGAATTAGCTTGTCGTTGTCATAAATGCAAATATTTAATTAATTGTGATAATGAAAATGAAATAAAATTTAATAATCGATCTTATCACGTTAATTGTTTTACATGTATTATGTGTAATGATAATCTTAACAATTTAACAAATAAAAAATTTCAAATAAATAATGATGGTGAAGCAATATGTACCAAATGCGAATGTAAACAAGCAAACAAATGTTTTCTTTGTGAACAAGCTATTGTAAGAGAAGAATCAATTATTTTAGATAATAATTATTATCATAAAAATTGTTTTCAATGTTTTCAATGTCAAAAATCATTAATTAATGAAAAAAATTTTCGAATTCATTCTCTAAAACTTTGTTGTTTTCAATGTTATAATGAACATTTTGGAATACGATGTGAAAAATGTTCTGAAGTTATTTCTAATGGAATAGCAACTAGTTATAATGGAAAAAAATATCATCCAGATTGTTTTCAATGTAGAAAATGTAAAAAAAACATAATTGATAGTAAATTTACAATACATGATGATCAAATTTGTTGCATTGAATGTTATAATGAACATTTTACAGAGAAATGCTTTCAATGTTTGAAATCACTTTCAAATCGAGAATCAATAATTTTTAATGAAAATACTTATCATTTAGATTGTTTTAAATGTGAGAAATGTAATAAAACAATAAATGATCTTAAATTTGCAACATATAATTCAAAAGCTTATTGTATTCAATGTTACAATGAAAATTTTGCAGTTAAATGTTATCAATGTTTAAAACCCATATCGGTTGGTAAATCAATAGTTTATAATGAAAATAAATATCATTCAAATTGTTTTCGTTGTTTTCGATGTGACAATATTCTAAATGATTCAACGTTTTATAATGAAAATTCAAAACCTTGTTGTATTAAATGTTATAATGAATATTTTGCTGAAAAATGTTATCAATGTTTAAAATCAATAACAATAGGAAGATCAATAATATTTGATAAAAAAACTTATCATCCTGATTGTTTTCGTTGTTGTCAATGTAATAAAATAATGAACGATTGTCAATGTCGAACGGAAAATGATAAACCATACTGTATACAATGTTATGATCAATATTTTAGACCGCGATGTTCAAAATGTTCAAAACCTATTATTGATCAATATACCATGTTTGAAGGAAAAAAATTTCATAGTAATTGTTTCATTTGTGTTAAATGTTGTCGAATAATTAATAATAAAGAAAATTTTTATCGTGATCAACTTGGTATTCTATGTTCCAATTGTATTATCTAAGTAATCTATTCATAACTTCAATTCTTTACTTTGATTTTAATTTATCTTATATTAATTAATATTAGAAAATATATTTATTCTAGCTATACGAAAAAAAATAAAATAAAACTAAAAATTTGATTCTCACAATTTTGTTCGTGTTTTTTTTGAATCAATCATTCAATCTTAGCTAATTTTAAGTGTTGAAAAATCATATTATAACTGACAACTATGCGTTGCTCATAGAAAATAATACCGGAAAATATTGTCAATAGACTACGCTTACTCAATGCATTCAATTATTTACGAATTTTGTTTTATTATGTGCGTTTAGGAGTAAGATAAAAGCTAGTCGAATAAATTGTTTGCATTGCCGATACACTCATTTTTATCTATTTGAAAGTCTTCACGTTCGTGGTCTATCACAGTGTGATTACATTGTATCCATACATGATAAAAGAACACTCAAAACATTTTTAAGAAAAATATCACGAGCAATGAAGCATTATTGGCTCTCTTCAAAACCGAGTGTCTTTTAGCTATTGGTGAATCAGTTTCTTCCCTCATAGACGAATATAATACATCAACTTTGGTGCATCATCATGAACACATCTGTGACGAGGTATCAGAGCACGGTAAAAGATCTTATGGTGACATTCTTGTTGCAGTTAGATTAACGACTACACAATGCTTGCTAAAAACTGGGTGAATGACTCCATAGGACGGACGTAAGCTTCGAGATACGTATTCACTCAACTACCCGAGCTGAATTGATCTATTGAAGTTTGCTGATGTCATCAATACAGAATTCAAAAACCATCTAACGCTCAGATGGAAATTATTTACTTCGAAATTTCTGATAGGAATTTCATTTTATAGATTGAATTAGCTGAATATGGATAAAAACAGATCTATCTTGAAAAATGGCACGTCTAAAACAAATCATATGACAATCCGCACTCATTCCAAGGTATAAAAAATACCTGCGAAAAAGAATGATTCTTTCATAAAATAAATCCAACATACATATACACAGATGCATGTTTCTCAAAACTTGATTTTACTAAAAATCAAAAGTGAGGAAAAATCTAATCTCTATCAAGTAAGCGACGAAGTTATTGTAGACTATCCAACATTTTACCTAACTAGAGAACTAATTGATTTCATGTGGGTTTTAACTTAGAGTTTTATTTCTAAATAAGCTGTAGATATATATCAGATGATACTATCTCGTATATTTTATGTATGATAATCAAAATAGCATAACATATATGAATTTTTTTAACCATTATCACGAAGAAAATATAGTCATACTCCTAGGTGATTAGTTTTCAACTGTAATTTCTATGAAAACTGATATTGCATGCAGGGAATACTAATCAATAGCTCTACTGTATCGAATACATCATAACTTCCCTGTTGAAATTTTCGTATAATGTTCTCTACAATTCATTATAGAGTTCAACAATAGATCTTATGAAATAGTTTGA
This sequence comes from Rotaria socialis, assembly GCA_905331475.1. Lineage (NCBI taxonomy): Eukaryota > Metazoa > Rotifera > Eurotatoria > Philodinida > Philodinidae > Rotaria > Rotaria socialis. The sequence goes on along the minus strand of CAJNYU010001597.1, from coordinate 27,617 downwards.
TTATCAGTTTTAATAGTCCATTCTATTCTAATGATTTCTTCAGCGAATATGCAATCGAGATAAAAGTTTTATCCTTGCATAGGATTTATTGAAGCATCGAAAAAATGACAAAACTATGTGTAAGAAGACTTTTTTTGCCACATTATCTTCATGCAACGTAAATGTTATCCATTGATGACCTCTTCACAGTTGATACCACGATATTGTGAACCACAAAAGCAAAAATATGAATTTCCATTATTGTAACATGGACGATTATTTCGACATGGACTGTTACTACATGTTATGCCAGCTAAAATCAAAATTTAACTTTAAAAATTTTTGTATTAAAATATTTGTCGATTCAAAATTAAATATATAAAACTTGTCATAAGTTTTCTAATAGTTCTTGGTGAATATGAAAATAAATTATTAAACGGATCTCTTCACGTTTTGCTAGAAAATACTCATGAATAATTATTCTATGAAATAAATCTTTAGATTCTTGTAACGAAGTCAAGAAAATTGATTACTGTTATAATCAAAAGTTAAAAAGAGAATAGATGCTTTGGATTGAATCTAATTTATACAGATCAATCATAGTCAGCGGTACATTTGCGAATATGACCATGTTACAATTGAAAACGGTAGCTGTTTACGGTAGCTGCATTAAAAACCGCAAACGATCACTGTGGAAAGCTTTTGTGGATAGATAGTTTAATAATGGAGGGTTTCACAGTATCGAGATAACATTAACTCGAACATTCTAAACAATTTTGTTAAACATTGATATTTTTATGTGATTTCAGTCAGAAGAAAAGCTTTCGACATATTGAGACATTTTTCTGCTTCAAATACGTGATTTATCTAGTAGTACATCATCCTGGTGCTTGTAAAACTAGACAAAAGCCCTTATCTCGATGAATCTATCTATGACTAATGACCTATGGAACATTTTGCGCTGAGGAACAACTTTGTCTTCATAATATTAACCTTATGAGTAGTACATTATGAGTGGCCTTCACTGTTAAAATATACCTGTCACTTTACACTTCAAATAATCAAATACTCATGCAGAATTGCTTTTAAATCTGTGACGAGTTGAATAGCTCATAGAGCAAAATAGTGTACCTTGCATCGTGTAAAATACATCTTTATTGGTAAGAAATTTCTTTTCTTGAGGCTATAAAAACTCAATGCAATTTATATGTAGGTAGCATTTTTCCATAGTTGAATGAAAAAAGCGAATTCAAATGAAAATTCAGTTATCTGGGAATAGTGATTTCGAAAACGAAAGTTCTCATAAAGAATCCATTTTGACCCACGGATATGTTTTAGTTATTTTAAGTTACGTAAAAGGATTTTAAATAAAATCATTAACGTTTCCTTGAAAAATAGGAACTGCTGTTTTATCTTGGTGAAAAATAAGGTAAAACATTAATTGTAATGAGAGATTAAATGAAAATACCTGTAGGTAAATTCGTTTGTCCTGGTGCAGTTGATGGATTAGTTGGTCCTGATACACTTGCTGGGTTAGTTGATCCTGGTGTGGCAGAAATCGGCCCTCCTAAATAAAATAATTCTTTCTGAATAAAATCTTCGAAAACATCTAATCTAATTTTTGAATCATTTACATAAGAAATTAAATTAAATATTCTATTTTTTTTAAATATTTGTTGCATCGGTTGTAATATTGTCTATGATATAAGAGTGTGCATGAGATGACGATTTTTCACTTGTATGATATTGAACTAAGAGGGAAACTAGAGGTGTGGGTGTAGGGGATAGATCTGACTGAAAAAATACCCACACCTACACCCACACCCACACCCACACCCTGAACCTTTTAAGGTTCCACATTTCTGTCTAAAACCGTTTTTATTTCAAGACTTTTTGGCTGGAACTTTAAAAAGGTTCTGAAAATGGTACCGAGAAAAGGTTCAATATGACACCTATTTTTACAGAATATGATTAACCAGCTTAACGAAGTGTCTCATATAGAAATATTTAATTGTAAAAATTGAAACTTAAAAAAAAACGTTTTGTAAAGCCCAAATACAACCTCAAATTGATATTCAATTACCCTGAAAAATCCTTTCGAACTAACCGAGTCATGTTTAACACTACACTGAAAAAAAATATCACCACACGGAACTATTTTTGAAACGAATTCTAAACCTTCAAAAAGGTTTCGTAAAACCCCAAGATAGTCTCAAAATGATTATCAAAAGCCCAGGAAAGTTTTTCGAAGGTTTTGTGGAAAACCTACGAAACCATTTTTAAGTTCAGTGAGAGAATTCGAAACCTTCTTGGTTCCGTGTGGTACTATTTTGTTTTTCAGTGTACCTTTTATGTTTGTAGTTTGTATGTATAAAACCTCTTCGATCATAGTTAACATTACTTTTATCAATGCAGTATCACGAACTACTAGATCTATACTCTTTAGAGTATCGAACTGTTATTTCGACCAATCAGTTTGAATTATTTGATGAAAAATACTATTGGAAGCTCTTTAGCTTTGCTTTATATCAGCATATAATCAATTAATATACTTTAAAAATCACACTTAAACCAGATTGAATAAAGGAATAGGGGAGATATTCTTGATGAAATCATGTTCAGTCACACGACAGATTTCATGGAGAGCAGTTTTATATCTTGAAAGTTCGTAAATCACACATCAATAGCTGTGCTCACGAAACATGTTGCAGTTAACATTCATATTTACCATTCGTCATCGTCAGATATTTTATATTGCTCTCGGATTTCTTTTGATATATAACGACAATTTTGCTCAATGAAACTCTCAAAGTTCGTTCTATGAATTGTGATAAAGGAAACACTGTTACAGAACGGTAATTTGTTGAACTATTTCGATAAAAAATGTTTTCTTTTGATACGACCGAAAAAATATTGCATCTAAATATACTAGTAGTGTAGAACTCGTTAATGCGAAACAGCTTTTTCATTTTTCAAATTTTGATTGGCATTATGGAGAACTAACTTCATGTACACATAATCTTAAGTCAAAGCCTTACGAGAGACCGCGGCACGCTCTTGACCAATGTCGCAAAATATTAGTTACGTAGCCTGAAGTCCAATTTGCAATACTATAGTCTTTTCTATGGTCTGATAAAGGTTTGAAAAAAAATGTAAAGACTCAGTTAGTCTTGCTACAAGTGCAAACTCGGATGATACACACGCTACCTAGAATACTACTACAATCATCTTTTGATAGTATCTTTAAAATCATTTTGAAAGTACGAGGTTGAACACAGAGGTAGTTCTCTATAGACTAAGCGAACAAAGATCGGTAGTGATCGAAAACAAAGTTCATTCTAGCGCAAATGCCCCTCACTCCAGTTCTCAAGCTGAAAAATTAGAAACTAGAAAGAGTTAAAACATCTAAATGACTCTCGGCACTTCATAACTTTGAGTTGTTACCATTACGTACCTGATGGCACCGGTCCCGACGATTCTTGACATTTGTCGCCTGTGTATTCTGGTGGATATTTACATTTCACTGTTGTATCAAACTCACAAGTTCCTCCATTTTGACAGTGATTTAAAAAATATTTGCACACTTCCGATTCTGTGGTGGTGGTTACTGTCGTAGGGACAGTGGTTGTCAGTGTAACCTGACAACGGAAACCAGTTGATTCAGGTCCGCAAAGGCATTTCCGTGGAATAGCAGGGTCAGTGTTTGGAATGCAAATAGCGTCGTTTTCACAATAGTCATTTGCACAACCTTTAAAAATGGATCATAAAAAATCGAATTGAAATAAAAAAAACTTAATACGATTGAAACACGACCATACGTCTCTTTAGAAGACAGTAGTCAATGATTTCTCTGAAAATTAATCAACAATCATAGAAGTACTAATGCCGCTCCTCTATGATGACGTATTTTATTTTCTTTGAAAGGTTTCAAGAAAAGCCAGCAATTTCTTTTCGAAACTAAATTTCAATTTAAAGAAAATGCCACAAACTAGCACTCCATCTTCTTCCATAGACAAGAGGTATCTGGGATTAAATTTTTTGTTCGATGTGAATATTGTAAGAAGAAATCATCTGATGTCCGAGAAGAAAGTGTATGAAAATCATAATCTGTCGTAACTCTTTCGAAAAAATTTGATAATGCATAAAATAATATCCTAGTTGTTAGGTCAATGTGCTTTTGCGATTTTACAAAATAATTTAGGGTCCTAGAAAAACTGAAAAAAAACTATGTTTTTAACTATGATTTTAAATTTCTGAGTACCTCTCTTTAAACAATCTATTCGAAAACAGATTTTTGAAGGCCTTTAATTTTTAAAACAGTTTCCATTGCCATTTATTTCGTATCTAGCTTTCTATAAGAATCCCATGAAGTTTTTATGAATAATTAATTTGCGACTCAAAAGTAAAATAACACGTATCCGAATCTTTTTCACAGAAGTCGCCAATCTTATCTGCTGGACATACACACTATATCTGATTGCTGTCATCTAGCTGACAGTCACCAGTATTACATACTTTTGGCAAAAAATCTGGACACTGGACAGCCCGTAGCATTGCTGATCCTTTTATGGAAAATCTAAATCCTGTTCTTTCAGTGGGTTTTCGAACATCATTGCAACGTGTTCCCATCCATCCAGGCAAGCAATAACACTTAGGACCATCGTCAGTTAGCCTACAGATACCATTCTTGGCACAGTAGTTCAAACAGCGTTTTTTATCAGCCACTGATTCGACCGGGGTAGGAGAAGCATCGATCAATGATAGGATGGTTAATAGGAAGAAGATATTAAAAGAGAAACAGCGTAGCGTACTCATTTTTGTTTTTCACTTCGAATTTTTCTGTAAGATTAACTGCGCACTTTGCCTGGAATGTATATATATAGATGTTGAATTATTTACTTGAAGATTGATTTGTAGAGTTAGGAAAGCCTTATTTACAAATATATATTGAGATTAAGTTGAAGATTTAATTTCATCAACTTGAAATGCAATCTGATTTTTTACGCAATGTTAAACACAACAATAAAGTAGATATATGTGAATACCTGGAAAATATCTGTCATCGTATAATGAAAGCTGTGATGCTAGATAAATGTGTCAAGCTTATATCCAATAAACAAGAGAAATCAAACCCGAACAAATCATCTTAGATAGGAATTAGAGTATTTGATTGTGCAGAATTGCATATCAAGTTACATAGTGATTACGTTGGTTTGACCTGATCAGTTGCTCGGGATTTGAAGGATTACTTTGTTATGTTTGTCTTTGTCTTTACGAATTCATAAGCATAGTTTGTTTTGAATTTTATTCTACTGATATAGTTGGAAACGAGTACACAAGATATTGCGCGCGCCTAGGTGACGAACTTGGCCCATCAAGAAAGAATATATTTTTTCGTGTTTGTAATCTCTTTGGCTGTGTTATAAGTGTCACTGGAAAACTTATTTACTTAACATTTTTTCTCTCTGTATGAATGAAGGAATATCGTTTTTCATATGTTACTGATGTTCTTCAAAGTTAAAGAAATAAAATGTTAAAATGCATATGGATCCAAACATCTTTTTACTTACTTATATTAATGTGAATATATTCTTTACTTTTTTAGTGCTCTAATATCTTGACTATTGAGTAAACGGAGTAAGACAAGTATTTTATTGGAGTTTGTAATTGAGAGGATATATATATATATATTTGAACTTTTTCTATCTAGAAAATTTTTGAAAATGGCTCACTGGCATCCGAGGTCGAGCAATCCGACAGTAGGCACCTATCGGAACCCATCCGATCCGACTGGAATCCAATAGAATTTTATCGGATCCTGTCAGATCTTACAGGATTATCGTTGGATTCCTGGTCGAGGAATAGATGTCGGATCCTCAGTGTCGTATTTCTATAAATTCCAACAAAAAACCGTTGGATGTCACCGGAAGTTCATAGAATCCCGACACTGAGAATCCGACATAGATTCTTCGACCCGGAATCCAATAGGATTGTATCGGATTGTAGGATATTTCCAGGTTCCTATCGGATTAGTCGACCTGGGATGCGATTAAGCTATTACTATACGTTTTGAAAGATGTTCTGTCAATCAGAATTGAATGAAATAAGACATCGAATTCAAAGCATCGAGAATTACAGTATCGAATAGGGAAATGCTTAAGAGGTAAATATAAGCTAAGATCAAACCCTAAAAATGCGAAGCGCCAATGAACAAACAAAGAAAAACCATGATCCATTTACAAAGCTTATTCATTCCTTTATATAAATGCCAAAAACTTTTCTAGTATGCACCATATGTAATTATTTTTCATTTTTTCATCACAGTCTCGAATTTTAGAGAGCATTTCAGTTGCTTGACCCTTTTCAGTCGGGTTCTAGAAGTTTGTTATCAAAAAGTTCTTCTTGTACATAGATATTGTTACCCTATCATAGAGATAACAGAAATATAGTTTTCGGGGAAAAAAAAGTCGCTTATGTATCCCAAAGCTTCACGTTTCAATTTATCAACAGCCGGTCGAAATTAAGAGAAAAATTTTCATTTTCAATATTCAAGGTGTATGATTTGGTGTAGGTTTTGTTTATTCATAGAAGGAGTACAAGAAAAAATGGTACAATAATAAATAAGCAGTGAAACAAACACATAATGCACTAATAAAACAACAAGATTTACATGAATCATTAAAGATAGTAATTTATTAATGATGATAATCTTTGAAAAAGTTGTTTTTTTTCGGTCAAACAACGTCATAGCCAACATTTTATTGTTTATAGAGCTCAATGATCAAACTTATCTAGTTGATTATTGTTGAGTGAAGAGATTGGGAAGCGCTTTTTCATAATGCAATATAATTGGTTCCATTGAATATGAATTGTAAAATGGATGACCACGTTTTCATTGAAGTTGTGGTTGGGTAGATTCGAGTAAAGTAGTAGACATATTAGTGCGAAAGTCAAATAATAACAGTGTATTATTTTTCGTAACTCGAAATTGTAAAAAATACCGACAATACCAACGTCAAACATTGATAACACTTAGAAGCGACAGAAAAGTCAACTTAAACAAACTCATGTCCTCATTATCCCCAAAGAGTATGTGCTCGCACGTAGTATAGCTTGCTGTCCGCAAGTTTCACAACAAGCAAATAAAATACAGTCACTCTAACAACATCAAAATAGAATAGTTTGACTTTAGTATTATATAAGGAAAAACCTAATCTATTTGCTGAATATTTCCAAAATGGAATCTATGCCAAAGTTCCTGACAAAATAAACCATTTCATCAGCAAGTGACAAGACAAACGAACAACATAAAAACGGAGCTGCTAACACGAAAATAAACAAATGGAAGAAAATCACAATAAAAGAAATTGAATCGAACATAAAGCAATTTCAAAATAGCTCCACTGGGCCTGAAAACATTCACAACAGATGTTTGAGGCATCACACTGAATCACTTATTCAACTCCATATTAAATATGGGTTATATTCCAAATGAATGGAAAAATTCCAACATTATAATCTTCTTAAAGTCCAGTAAAGACATAGACCACCCATCATGCTATCACCCGATTAGTTTTCTTAGTTGTCTCGGCAAACATTGGGAGAAAATAATTAAGCAACGACTGATGGTTATACTTGAACGACGTAACATCGTTCTTGAACATCAAGCCGGCTTCCGATCACGAAAAAGCACCTTAAACAACACCATAAGGTTAACAAAACATGCTCAAAATCATATGCATATATCTGGCTGTCGTCGCTATGCAGCAGTAATATTATTCGATATAAAAGCTACTATTTACACTGTCTGGCACGGTGAACTTATTTATAAATTAAATCAATTAAGGGTGCCACATTATTTGACAAATTATCTAACTTCTTTTGCACAGAATAGAACTACGGTAATCGAAATTGAAAATAAATTATCCAGACCATTCAACTTTAATAGTGGAACTCCACAAGGATCTCCGTTTTCACCATTAGTTTACATAATATATACGGGAGATTCAATGAACGGAATACCACAACATACAGAACATGGTTTATTTACCGATGACACTGTTCTGTGGACATCATGAAACATAATAACAAGCCTTAGTTGTAGGTTACTACAGTCCAGAGATGAATTTCAAAAGCTGGTGCAAATCATGGAAAAGTATAAGCTGCAACTAACAAAAACTAATCTAATTCACTTTACCATACATCCACGAAGAAAGTTTAAGAATTCATTATCAGTCAAAATGGATGATATATCCATTAAACCATCCAATTCAACACATTATTTAGGCATTATTATCGACAAAACGTTAAATTGGAGAAGTCACTTCCATCATATCGAATCGAAAATTACTGGTCGTATCAGTCTACTTCGTGTTTTTTAAAATAGAACAGCTTGCAAACCAAATGAGAAAATTATGTTAAACATCTTCAAATCAATAGCAAGATCGATTATCATCTGTGGTTATCCAATATTACTAACAGCCAAGGACAAAATATGTGAAAACTAACAAATTATGCAAAACAAAGCCATTCGGGCTGCATTAGGATTACCTACATATACATCCGTCGAATATATACACGAAATCGTCAACGTACCCAAAATTAAAGAATATGCAGTTACACTTTTGCAATATTATATTCAAACAGCAACATTAAACAACGACCAAGTATTAAAAAACAATCCACAGGAAATACTTAAGAAAATTTAAAAACAAACCACCTACCCATGTTATTTATTGTATATAGCATCGTTATTATCGATCATTGTCGAACCAACCAAAAACATATAAAAATCGTTATATCGGACTATCCGACTTCAACCTCGCATCATATCACCTCTTTTTCATGAAACATAAGACATTCGTCAAGTGTCTCGCCGTCGTCTCTTTAGCCTTTTACATTTTGTGATCTTTTCTTGTTTTTTTCTTTTTTGTTGTCATCTTAATAAAAGGCTTTGTCTCCAAAACAAAAACATTCATAAAATATAATGAAATCCATGTCAATCAAATCGACATTGCCCATGTGTTGGCGGTAATCTTTTATAACATTTGGTCGTTTAATTTGTACATGTTCTTTTTCGTCTCCTAGCTATCGTTTCTCGTGCTTCAGTATATAAATCTTTTGCATTTTTCGGCATCAAGTGAAATAATTGGTTAGATCTTACAGTAGCAACAACATACATATCCAACGTTTTCAATTCTAAATATAATCGAATAGTTGTACACTAAAATCACAATACAGTTTTTAGATTATTGAATGCGCTACGGTTTCCCATAGTTCAAGAGAAATCTTTGCCTAATACCCATAATAATATTTATTACTTTTATCACCTTCTAACAGTAGAACTTTATAACCGCAATGATTTGATTTATTTGGTATATGTTTGCTTCATTATATTGTTTCTTTTGAAAAGTATCATTTGTTGATCACAGCTTAATTTCTCTTCTTTTGGAATATTTCTTAAATTTGTTTTTTTTAATCGATCTCGATTGGCCAATAAATTTATATGGATTCAAGACATGTTATACCCATCCAAAATTACGGATGTGCTGTGTCGGTGAAAATACCCAAAAACTGGGGTTGATATCACCGACAGTGTGCTTGGTGAAGCCTTGATTGCACTGTCATCGGTGTCACTGACACACTGATTTCGCTGACACCGACTTCACTGAGAACACCGAAAATATTCAGTCAGTGTTCACTGAAGAACTGAAGTTCGGTACACTACATTCTAAAAAAAATCGGTACTCTACTGAACACCTAAAGCAGGTTCCGGAGATTTCGAAAATCATTCAAAGGTGTCGAAAGTCTCAAAAAACGGATAAAAAAATCTACAAAACCTTTTTTGCTGTACGGAACTTAAAAAAAGTTTTCGCAGGAAAAGTTTCTTATTCTGGGTACACCGTAAGAACCTTTAAAGTTTTCGTAGTTTTTTTTCTTTTGCTTTGAGACTTTCGACACCTTTCGACGCTTTTCGAAATCTCCGTAACGTTTTTAGGAGTTCAGTAAAGTACCAATTTTTTTAGATTGTGACCACACCGACATCGGTGTTCAGTAGAACTCTAAGCCACTGCACATGTCAAAGTATACATCTTTGCCAATTTCGATGGTAGTTCGCAGTAGATGATAGTGAAATGTGCACCTCTATTTTGGTCAAGGATATCATAATATTATCTAGTGATACTAAAATTTTAACTAAATCTATGTATTGATTCTGCACAGTGAAGTAGGTGAGATCGAATTCATATGAAAATTGACAAATCGCATTTTAAATGTTTGACTCTGTTGGATTCGTCAACAGAAAGATGAAAGTAGTCCATATTACTTAAGTTAACCAGAATCTGTCTGCGTACCAGTGTTCCCATGAACACCGATTTCGGCGCGGTCAGTGTACCGAACTTCAGTGCTTCAGTGAGCACTAACTGATTATTTTCGGTGTTCTCAGTGAAGTTGGTGTCAGTAAAATCAATGTATCAGTGACACCAATGAGAGTGTAGTCAGTGCTCAGTAAACTGACACTGCACATCCCTATCCAAAATAAATACTGTGCTGGAAAAGTATGTATACCAGTTATTTTTAGCAAACCAAGTAAACTTGCAATTTCTATTTCTGAAACATGAGCCGGTTTGTGCGACTGTGTATGAATAGAATATATAGTTGATTGATCTGTTAAATCTATAATTTATTTATAGTTAGCAAATACGTGAAATTTTCGTTTCAATACCTTACAATAGTAGATTTTCTTCGGTAGGTTTTTATGTAAATAAAAGTCATTAATGACATTGTATGTCTTTTGAGAGTTCAGAGATACTAACACCTTTTTATCCTGATAAAGTGAAACGTGTGAACATTTTCTCAGACGACTTTTGTTATGTCCGTATTTAGAATCACCATTTGGCTTAAGACAATAGAATTATATTATATGATAATTTTTTAGTATGATTATGAAGAAAGCATATTGGTAAAACTACAAAATATAATCCAACTGTTGAATGTGTTTGATTATTAACAAAATTTGTGACTGAAATTTTCAATGATTTGTTTTATATTTCAAGATAAATATATTTTCAATGTTTATCAGCATTCTCATACTTACTTTTTTTTCTAAATCTTCAGTCTGTTTTCCCGCTTTCAAAATTCCTAAATAAAGTTTTATTCAATGATTATTAATCAAATCTTTCACGAAGCCTGCACTCAATCGTTATGATGCATTTTAACAATCATGTTTATCTCGAAACCACAGCTTAGTTTTTTTCATTGAAATCGTTTTTAGTAAAATATTCAAACTCGGTTCTAGTTCATTTTATGGGTATGTTTTTCGTCAACATCTTGAGCTAGATGACTAATGAATGCTTTGTAAACTTAGGATAAATGTCTTTCTATAGCATTGAGGCTTCATATATTTGAAGTTGTTGAACAAGATCAATGTATTACACATAATTTATTCGCGTGAATGTAGATCGATGATAAAATATTATCTATATCTAAATCTGTCCTCTAATAATGGCACACGCATTGGTAAAAAATGACTTTGATAATTGTCACAGTTGTTTACTTTGTTAGTGAAACTTATGTTCATAGGTGTCGTAATCGCTGAGAAAAATCTTGGTAAATGATGTTATGCGTAAATGATAACGCCAGAACTCATATTAAACTGAGCATTGATGAGAGAAGTTATATAAAATAAAAGAAAATAATTGAAAATTACTTTTTACTATTACTCTTTGCTTTGAAAACATAGCTTCTATTATTGTATATATTATCTGAATTTTTGTAGATCGTACCGAAATCGATGACATTGTTTAAATGATGATCTTGCTATCGAAAACAATCTCCATAGCTACCTACCTTCATAGTTTTTACAGCGCCACGTTGTATCTTCAGTAACATTCAACTTATTCGAAATGTTTGAGAAACTTCTTCTTATGACATATAAAGATTTTTTTAGAAGCGTAGTTATTTTCCAACTAACGAAAGTTATTTTTACTCTGTGTGTGACAAATAAAGGAACTGACTCAGTATATAGGATTGAATCATGATGATAAAGTTATAAGCAACCAAGCGCGTCTCTCTATTCACATTTTACTTGGTAATTTCCACGGATGATAGCCTCTGATTGGTATAAATACAACTAAAATATGCTTATTAAATGTATTAATTTATATTATAAACAATAATTATTGCAAATATCATGGCTTTCTTGAATTTAAATTCATTCGATGTCTCCTGTTCGAGTACTCAAGTGCAAGTGCCAGATAACAGCATAGCGAAATTAATGTACTACCTTGACTGTTTATGCACACTGGTCGAATATGACGAATCTGCTCTGAATCGCCTTCGTGATTTTAGAAACTACGATGATTTAAGTGAAGCTGAAATTCGTCTTCTGTATGTCACTTGTGTTACTCTGGATCCTGATGATTTCATTGGGAAAATACTGTTTGAAGACCAAGATGGTGACTTGTGTGGTGCATCCCTCAATCGAATGTTTGATATAGGTAATGTTCGACGAAGTTTGGTAGTAGCTGATTCCATCGTTCTCGCTGGTCGAACTCGTCAAGTGACAAAAGTTATGGTATATCGACCAGAATGGTTGAATAAATTTTATACAAGGCCGATTGCTCAACTAACAGCTATCTTGAATCGTGAGCGTCAACAACAAGCGATCCATAATCTACTGAACACATGCAATATATCTTAAACTACTCGTCACTCATCAACACATATATATATATATATATACAAATATAAACGCGATTCTTTGTTTTATTTTCCAATCTATGTAAAAATTAAGAAATTGACATAATTAAAATCGTTTTTTCAAAACTAATATTTTATCAAAACTAAAGAGAGTTGCAAGATTGAGATATAATTGAATTCGGTAACGATTTTCATGTGAAAGCTCAGTTCTCATCATGATATTCTCCGAATTTTTGTATTCCAGTTAGCATCGATAGTTTGTCAACGATTTAAGTTGATCACGATTGATAAGAACAAAATTGGTTGGCTTGACAGAAAATTAAAAATTTCACGTTTCAATCAGATAGAAATGTTTGAAATCTCAAAAAAAGTGCTCTTCAATAAATAGGGGTGAAACAATTCAGTTTTAGTTTTGATCTGATCTGATCTTTTCGAACAGTTCAGTAGCTCATTTGATCTGAAATTTGCTCTGAGAGCTGTTATACCCCTACTGAGAGTGCATAAGTTTTTCGTTTGCTGCGTGCTAAGTAATGGTGTTACTTTTGATCAAATCAATAATGAAATGAATGACTAAGTTCTACCCAAATAGGCTGCCATCTATTATTTTTTATTTGTGATCACAAAGAGAAACTGGTAGAGTAGCGTTACCGTTATCCTCTTGTGTATAAGATGTCAGTTACACTGCTCCATTCTCCAATGTTCTAGTTCTGTTCCAGTTCTGTGTTTCAACACAATGCAATCGCCTTATATATGCACACGAAAGATAGAACAGAAAAAATATATGATAGACATTTTCACCTTACATTAATTACGTTCAGAAACTTAACCATATTGCGTAATGATATAGGGATAATATTTAGAAGAAGATCAGATACATTAATGATAGTAGTAGGTTGTACAACATCCATGGAGAATAACACATTCTATAACACTGATGAGAAAGTAATAGTCCTGTCTGCATGACAGTCTCAAAGGGTAATTTTAAAAAGTGGACACCAAATATGTGAACAATAAAGGATATCCATGCATTATGGGCACAAACTGATTCATTGTTTTATTATTTCTAAGAGTTATGCTTATAAGTTTTATCTCGTATATCAATGAGATTAATACGTGAGAAAGTGCGTGATTGATAATATGCTTGTTAAGAATTCTATGAAGTTGAACTTGTTAAATGTTTTTCTGTACTGTGAAAAATGACGATATATACTGACTGAAAGAGTGAAAATAATATTTTTTGTCTGGCCATGTATCATTGTGTTGTGTATGCTATTAATGTAATGTATATTACAAGTGTTTACAAAGTCAAGAAAAAATGTTCTAAACAGTTCGTATTAGTGTACTGCACAGGAGTCGGAATCGGAATCAAAAGAAAAAAATTTAGGAGTCGGACTTGAAATCGGAATTGTGAAAAATTGTTTTCAGGAGTCGGAGTCGGAATGAAAAATGGTATCTGACTCCGAAAATTCTATTTCTACTGTGACGAAGCTAAAGGAGTAGAAGATAAAATAATGTTTTTGTGAGTTAACGTTTGAGCTATATTACAACAAAAATCACACCATCTGACTTGCACTTAGATAGAAGTTTATTCATGAGTATATTGTATAATAAACAAAGATATGCTAATTTTAACTTTATAAATAAATCTTAAGCAAAAAAATGTCACAAGAAAAAGATTAACATTAACCATTAGTATAAATAAAAAATAAAATACACTAATCAAGAATATTTTCTTTATTATAATCATTGAAAGTATCGTCGACATCGATACATAGTTGTTTAGGAGCTGTGCAGTTTGATTCTTCAGAAGATACTATTGTTGTCGATAATATCGATGATATGCGTTCCTTATTAATTCGTTTACTTATATATCCTTTCAGAATATCAAACATTTGATATGAATCAGATGTCACTAAGCTGCAAAAAAAGTCGGGTTTTTCCGGAGTAGGAATCGGATTCCAGAAAAGTTTCCTGTCGGAGTCGGAGTTGGAAGCGGAATTGAAAAAAATGCTTTTTTTGGAATCGGGTCGGGTTTAGGAATCAAAAAATGCGACTCCGCTGATCTCTAGTTCGTATGGCATGAATTGTTGATTTCGTGTACTAATATGTTAATAAACCTAACTGGCGCTGTTTCCCAAGCTTGTTAGCAATACGACTAATAGTAATTTTTGATGCATTAAGATTCATTTCAGATAATTCTTGTTGTATCACAGAATATGAATAGTTTTTCGTCAGAAGGTATTTGACTACCCCGTCGGTACGAATTGCTGTCCAAATCCCAAAAGAAAATGTCTCGAAAGACGAAATTTCGAAAAATTAATACTTCGAAAAGCAAAATCAGAAAAAAATTAGATTTTGAACAGAAGAACGACGAATTTTGCTACATCACGTTTCTAAAAAACAAATCTTGAAAGATGTGCTCTCATTCTACGAACACTTGGTCAATATAAAACAAGGTAACGCGACGCTAGCGTCGCCAACCCTCTACCGAAAGGATTTAGTCATGTAGAACGTAGCTATCCTAAACTATCTAGCTGAGAGACTTCACATTTTATAGATTTCAAATGATTTTCATCGAAAACACGATTGATAACCGAGCATAAATAGAAAACATGCTTGGAAGTATGATCAAGAAAACGGCATTTAAGTAGTACTCACTAATACTATATGGCAATAGTAAAGTAAAATGCATCCGATCTGCTACAGCTCAAGCTATGCTCCGAAAACTTTCGATCAGCTTGATAACTGAGTGAAGAAAAAGACCAATTATGCAGAGCTATGATCAAAATACCCCATTTTAGTAAAGTTACAACTCAAATCGGTCTATGAACTAGATATTTAACATGAGTCTGCACGAGTAGATCAGAGATTAAATCAAACTGACCTTTTCTAACTCGATTTCGGTTTTACTTGTCCTCATTTATGCTCAACCTCACGAGGGTTCATTTTGTTTCGGTTTGTTTCCCGTCTAGAATGCATATACTAATTATAGGGTGCACGTTCACAGACAGATAAATTTGAAATTCACATCGTTTGAATCAAATCCACTCGGAATCAGGGAAAACTAAACTTCTTAAGATAATAACGACAAATATAAATTTCAAATATTTCACATGAGCTGAGCAATTATTTCAGGACCTGTCGTCGAAAGAAATTCAGAATATGTCTTATTTTCAAAAGTTGTTTCAACTTTTCTGATCGAGACAACGTATAACTATTCTCTAAGTCTGCAAGGCCTGTGGTCTTATAATGACAAAGGGTTTTTAACTAGTGAGGACGACTAGCCGTGAGTGGCGCTCCGGAGGGGCGCCGACAAACGACTAGCCGTCCCCACTTTTTTTGTCTCATATATGCAGTGAGCATGATTCTTTTAAACCCCACATTATTGATTGAAACCTTTGCCTCATTCTGCAATTATTAGATAAAAACAACGAGAATTTAAAAAAAAGTCCGAAAGCAACAGTTATAGGACTAATTTAATCCAGTTTCATCTACATATGCGATAAATTCATCACAATTTAGAGAAGCATGAGACATGATTCCCGAGTACTCATCCAGTTTGCGTTCGTTCGTACCTACGCGAATCTAGAATTCTAGGGGTTAAGTTTGAATAAATTCTTCGGTCTGCAATGAAAGTTAACATATCAAGAACAAACTGAAGAATTTGAAAAAAGCTTTCAACTTCTTACGAGGGAAGGTCCCTGAGTGTGTCTCTGGGATTTTAACCAAAAGTAAATGGATGTGTCAGGTCAAGCATTGGTATCTCAAATATATACAAATTAGCTGCCCAGCGCAAACGAATCAAAAAATTTAAGTGAAGAAAATTTTTAATACCCTGAGGGGTACCACGAGTACTTTGGCATTAAAAAAATTCGTCCGTGGTACCCCTCAGGGTATTAAAAAGTTTTGGGTTTAAACACCAAAATAGCGTTGTTTTATAAAAACCTTATGTTGAAACGCACATGTTCTCGAATTTTTTTTCATAGGTGGTCATTCCAAGCGCAAGGTTACAAATTATTTTAATTAATTATTAATGAACAAATCCTGAGAAAAATGACTTCGGACGTTGAAAAAGTTAAGAAACAAGCGTGAAAATGCGTAAAATTCGAGTTTTTAACGGATAACAACGCATAAATCGAAATATAAATGTACATCTTTGAACGCTGAAATATTCTAACGCGTTAAAACGCCGTTTTAACGCCGTTTTAACGCGTTTTCTTTAGACATTTGTCTGACTGGGATATTGCGTGTATTCTTTTCATACTTTTAGTTAAAAACGATGAATTCATAAAATATTGATTTCGTTTCTTGAGGGCTGGCAAAGATCCAGAAAAAGTCCACTTTACCTAAAGTTCTGTGAAAAGTCCTTCACCCTCAACCTAAAGTCCTGCCATAGGACCTTACTAGTGATGACACCTGTCCACGGGACTTTGGGTAGGAAAAGTGACATTTTCTCGGAACCTTGTCACTGCTGCGTTTCTTCGGTATTGAATATTGCACTGTCTAGATCAGAGGTGTGCGATCCACGGGTTGAGCCACGCAGGGCCCGTAAGACCCGTGGGGTCGGCGGGGCGGGTCACGGATTTTTTCAAAACTTCGGGGTTGAGCGGTTACGGGTAGCAGTTCATTGACGGGCGAGTGGGGCGGGTGAAATATAAATAAAAGGCACGGGTTTTGGGCGGGACGAGTTCAGATTTACACGGGTACGGGCGGATATAGATTTTTCACGGGGCACGATGAAGGATCGCAAAAAATTAGTGAGGAGCCGTTAGTCTAGGCATGTAGTACGAAATACATATTGATTGGCTCTTTATTATCTGCAAACTTGTTCCTTAGGCTGAAAGGATAGGGTCTGGAAACGGTAATTTTCTTTGTTTGAATCGGTGACAGAGATTGTTTGAGTGTTTTGATCTAGTCTGCGAGGTAAATTGGGCGTTTTAGTGGATTTTATAACTATATTCTTGAGTCTCTTTTTTTCCATTTTTTTTGTAGCTAATTTTCAAAGAAATATCGCAATCGTTTCCAGTCTTTCAAATATTAGTCTTCCCTGATCTGATTTCAGCTTTCGTAATTTATCACGCTATTTCTTAATTTCACTTTCGAGTATTTCGTCACATACAGTTTCATTTTCTTGGAGTTTTTTTACTTGAATACGATATTGTGGTGAAATAACGGTGCCAACTCGTCACCCACTGATCTTTATTCTTCCAGTAAGATTTACGGTTATATGAAGATAGATATCCTGATGTTGACTTCTAAAAACCGAATGCGAGCTTTTTGTGCCCGTCGTGCTGTCGTAGAGACTGCTGAACAAAAAGAGAGCCGTCTGGTTGTTGAAAGTCAATACAAAAAACAGCTACTGGCCGATTTTGGTGTCAAAAAAACAGACGAAGAGAAACAAACGCATCTTGCATCTCGTAGTCAATACGAAGTGAAACGTCTAGCCGATAAGCGTGCAAAAGAAAACGCAGAAGAAAGAAAAGAACGTCTTACAGCAAAACGTACGAAAGAAATGAACCGCCGGCAGAACTCATGAGCGTGTGAGGCGGATGTGGAGCGAAATGCTAGGTTAGAGCGTGACCGCGATCAACATCGGTAAGACTCATAGTTTCTCCGTTTTTGCTATCAAGCATTGCTTTCTTTTCGACTCATAGTGCGAAAACAAGTACGAAAAATGATTCGAATATAGCAACTAACAGAAATTACGCTGTATGCGGCTATAAAATTCTTACTCGGAATTGATCAAAATTAATCATCAGATCGTTTCCGAACCTTAATCTTCTTCGACCTTAGAGCGAAGAGATATCGAATTCTGTTCTGAAAATTAGTTTTTTTACGATCAACCAGTAAGAATCTCTATTGATCGCAAATCATCATTTTGAAACGTTTTCTAACTTAAAATAGGCTATATTCGGCGAATGTTAGAAACCTTCTCTGGTTTCGATGTTCTCATCAATGGAGCACTGTTATGACGGTGTGGGATCGACACTGTTACGACCGAAGTGTTCCCCTTCGATCGTAAGACGGAACAAACGAATAATGCACACTCCTTTCTAGTACAGTGGTTAATACGTCTGCCCGGAAAGCAGGAGGTGCATGGTTCGATTCCATGCGAAGGGGGATTATCCTTTTGTTCCGTTCTGTTGTCATACCATCACGTTGCTGTCTCGCTGATAACTGAGTATAATAATGTGAGCGAGAAGAAGACATAACAGACACGACAACTGGATTAATAGCCGTGTGCCATGGTTGCCAGACCTTTTAAAAAAATCAATGTTACGCCTGCATCGGCTTTGAGCCGCTTATGCTCTCCAGATGATCTTTTGGATGAAGAATAACTTTTGTACCGTATATGAAATTGACATTGACTAATGTTTTTAAGCTGTTCCAACAAAAAGACGAGACGTTTCTACATTTAAATCTAAATTCCTTTTCACATTGTCAGTGAATGATATCCTAACTATGAACAGTAGCGAAACTTCATGATTTTCGTGAATGCCGTCAGTGTAAAAAAACCGAGCTATTAGAGCTTAGCAATTACTTTTTTCCAAATATCCAGTTCTTTGGTCAATCTAATACATTTAACACTCAGCAGCCTACGATAAAGTGAATCTGCATTCGATGAATATTATCTTTTTACAGCTTTTAGATATTTGTATTTCTGTTCCCTACACTGAAAGGATAGGATTTAGAACCAGTAATTAACCTGTGTCTGTCTATTTGTCTGCCTGTCTGTAACAATGACACAAATGATCAGTTTCATGGCATACATTGTTGGCAGATTCACTTAAGAGCCACGAGGATTAGTCACTTCCAAAGACAGTACAGATGAAGAGGGCAGCCGCAGTTCCTAAAATGAACCTTGATCCCTCCATCACTAAATTTCTGAACGGCGTGCTTCAGTAGACGAAACTGAACCTCTTGCCCTCTGAAAGATATTTAAGTCCCCCGGTGAGAATTGTCAGCATCAGCAGTGTATTCTATTAGTTAGGAGACCACGAGCTTCCTCGCCGTACCTAAAGCAAAATCAGGGTTTGAGCACTCCTTCGCATCTGTCTTTCGCGTTGATTTTTGGATGCGTGTTTTTAGTTATTATTCTTGGAAATTTTTCCTGTTCGTCCCATCGGTATCCCAGCTTCACTCATTCGTTCTTTGTCTTCCTCGTCCCACTTGAACTTATCTAGTGGTTGCTTCAGAAATCTCAGGATCGGTGACAGAAACAACCGACTTCGTTCCCTGTTCATATATTTGAACGTGTAAGTTCTGTCAGTCTAGGGCCCAGTGATTCGATTTTCGATTCACGTTACTTGTACAATAAATAATTTAAATTTTAAAACAACCAGACTATTGAAAATAAAATTTCTTCGGGTTATACGGGCGGGGCGATGCGGCACCTTTGGGCGCACGGGTGCGGACGGGACGGGTGAGTGTTTGTAGGGAGGCGAGCGGGGCGGGGGAGCTCACACAATTTGACTTGCGGGGATCGACGGGGCGAGACCCGTGGGGCACGAAAATTCCTGCCCCGCGCACCTCTGCTAGACCGCTAGTCAAATTCAAGTTCATTCATAGAACAAGACAATAGTGTTGAGAACAAATGCTAGATAAGAATTGATATCTCCTACTGAACATTAGCTAATAGAAATTATTTACTATAGCATATGGTGATCATAGAGTAGCTATCATCTTATGAATTGCTTTAGTGAAAGAGTATCAGACATTCTCTCAAGTGGTAATATTGCCTAGTAAAGTCATAAACTTACTTTATACAGACCAACAGAACCTTTTATTGGCGTGTTTCAATGATTTATCGTTTCACTCAAATTTAAAATGAGAAAATTCAAGATATCTGAAGAAATCAGGAACCTCCTTGCCCAATCTCCTGATTGGGCAGCTCTGGTTTAAAGAGTACATAATATATTACCCTGCTATTGGAACAGCTCGTGGCGAACAAGAAGCTTTTGTTTCACTGTGAAAAATTATCACATATAAGGAAACCGCTTTGGCAGTCGAAACTACTTTTCTAAAAGTTTATAGTTGAGCAAAACGACAAAAATGTTGAACTAGTTATAACCTCTAGCTCGATTTATAACTAGCTAACAAATTCAACTTGATCAAATCTTTGATGCGGTTTATCCCGCAGTTCTGTGGAAATTTTGATTATTTTAACAAAATTCATATTTATATCGGGTGTACCAAAGTGAGTGTGACACTTTTGTTTTGTGAATATCTTAGTTCAAGAAAAGACTTTAGTCCCCAAGTTTTTTTTTAAAGATGCGCCATCAAATTTTCTAGAAGGCTAATAATGAAATATTCTTTCAATTCCCTGTCGGATTTTCTTAGATGACTAAAACTACTGACCTACGCGATATTGCTATTTCCCATTACAAGAATGTGGAAAAGCTTCAGAAATCGTGAATTTTTTAGCGAAAAAAGTTCATCGTGCAACGATTTATTGCTGGATACGAAGAAATGATCAGAGTGGCTCTCTTCTTACCGATAAAACAATAGGAAGCAGTGTGTCATTAATTTACCGTTTCAGATATTCAGAAAATCACATATCCCATTTTTGTTATAGATATGTACATCCTTCCTTATTCACAGATTTACGTTTCCTTTTTATAGAATTTCCTTTTGTTCGTAAGAATGATAATTAGAGTAGTAAGCGAGTGCACTTACATATTACAAAAGTTGCCGTAGAATTACCTGGAGATTTCACAACAAATCAGAATGTTCACGGAAAATTATCAAGATGTCCTCGGAGAGAGTATAACATCATTTGATCACATAAGCTCATACCAATCACCAAAGAAATCTATATATCGGTGTATGATTATGAATAGACATTTGCATAGACATAGCAGTGGTCACTCGTTATATAACGCGCACTTCCCTTCTGTAACAGTATAAAAGGACCAGAGATTGGTGGAATAGGTGGGCATTTTTGTGAAACACGACCTGAAAAGGAGTGTTGAAGTGTTTAGGGTAGAAATTTTGCACCCCCCCCCCCCACAGACCGCTACCGACAGGAAATCATCTGTCAGTAACGGTCTGTGACGGACAATCTACCTGTCGGTAACGGTCTGTGGTGGGTAAATCTCGCTGATTGCAGATCATTACAGTGAGGTGATTCAATCATCACAAATCGTTCTAGACAGGCGATTTATCCATCACAGAGCGTTACAGAGGTGCTTTGTCGAAGTCAAGCGGAAAGCAGTATTGAGGTGTTAAGGGTACACAGTTGGACTACTTCCACATATATTTTAATTGATGAATTAGCTAATTACCGATAACAGACCCTAATATATAGGCGTTGGAACTATCACAAACGCGTTAGCAAATGCAGGGTGGATAGATAGTAACACTTATGATATACTTTGATGAATAGTAGTGGACGTCTTCGTACTGTCAAGGAACACATAATGCTACAATATCAGCAAATTTATGACCTACTTGCATTTTTCACTTGTAGGTGGTGCATTAAAGTAAAATGAAAGAAAAAATTCAGAAATATATAGAATAATTTGTATTTCTGGTCAGAATTAACACTTACATCGTGTTTCACATTTTAATCCCAAAGGGATTGCGCTAACAGCTTTTTAGTTAGGATAGTAACAAGAAGGAGAATACTTAGAAGATTAGAAACAGTAATTACGTAACTAGACATATTAAAGGAAAGATAGGGATCATTACAGTGGAACTGTTGTATCACAATCATTCTTTTATGGTGTACGTCTCAACGCTCAATTAATCTCATTTATACCAATTTATTGTTCATTGTGTGTATTCATCTTATTATTCAAATAAACATCAGTGAATTCGTAAAGCTATATTTTAACGCATTGATTTATCTACGAATAAGTACCAAGCAAAATATTTCGTTATAAGCAATCAAAGTGGAGGGCACAAAAGGATCGATCAATTTTGTAGCAAAACCAATTACGTTCAAAAGAAAAAGTTCACGATTAACGGCCAGAGACTTTAACAGTCACAAATCAGCGATCCTTCGAGTACTCAAAGAAAATCGAAAAAAGAAATGCTACCAAAAAATTAGCACTCAACAACTACAAGATCACCATAAATTTCAAAGAAAACGGTGCTGTGCTCGAATTTTAAAAAATGTCAAATGTTTATATCGGCGAACAAGAATCTTCACCAATGAAAAAATGTCGAATCATAATGGGTTTTTCAATTCACACAACGATATTGTATGGGCCAGTAGTTGACCAGAAGCAGATGAGAACAACGGCGTTCACATGAAAAGAAGATATCCACTGGCAGTAATGGTAGTCATAGATGCAACGTGGAATGGTCTCACAACTAGAGTCCTGCGGGACAGTCCCGAATCCCGAAAAATCCCGCTTTTCATGTCCCGTGGGACAAACGGGATTGTCCCGAAAATTTTTCGGGACGGGACAAACGGGATCGGGACAATTCGAAAAATAATTTTGTCCCGAATTTCAGAATTGTTATATCAAAACATTATACACTTTTTACTTTATATTTATGACAAAAACTTATCTAAATGAATTACAGAAAAAAAAATATTGGAAGCTGTATTTAAAACTATTCATCGTCATCATTTTCATCAGCTGTTTCTTCGTGTAATTCTGGACTTCTAGCGATCAATTTAATTTTTTTATTTGGTGTTGCAGTAGGTGTTGAATCAGTTGAAGTTAAACTATGATTTCTTTTTCTGCACACTTCAACAACAGATGGATAAATATCTCTTAAAACACGCATATTTCTCTTAATAAATAACAAATTATTAATTTTATCTGTATCTAGTCGTGTTCTACGATCAGTTATGGTGTTACCACTATCAGAAAATAAACGTTCGATTGTCGTATTTGTAGCAGGAATAGCCAAAATCCGTTTAGCTAGTCGAGCTAAATTAGGATATATAGATTTATTTAAATGCCAATAAGTTAAAATATTCGTATTATTATCTATTCTTGTTTCATCTCCCAAATATCTATCAAATTCTGTTCTATCAAGTGGTTGTTGTTGTATATTATCTTCTTTATCTGGTACATCAAATATTTCATCTAATGTATTTGTTGAATGCATTGTTTTTCTCACTTTATTTTTGGGTTTATTATTTGTTACTGTTGACAGCACTGGCTGAATAACAAGTGGATCAATTAATGCATCAATTTGTAATTTCATTAATGTAATAGCATGTTTTTTTATCTGGTATAAGCTGATAGCTTTTTAAATTAGGATGTAATAACATGGCTATATAATGTATGTCATGTATGATCCAATAATCGTTAAGATGTTTCGATATGTAACGTTTTAATTGGACTAAATGAAGACAATCATCATCATGCTCATTCGATTTATTCAATAAAAACTGTTTGTACGAAACCACTAGGTGTATTGCTGGTGTGCGTTCACAGCTAAGTTTTTCTATAACATCATGAAAATATTTCAAATATCTTGTTAATTGCTCCAATTCGACATAATTAATTTTCAAATAATTTTGCCTTTGAGTAGTATTCAATATAGATGGTAACTCGTTGTAAACCATAACAAATGTATTTAACATAATATACACACTACTAAAACGTACTTTACAATAATTTTGAACACATATCGATAATGATGATTGTTTATGAATTTGACGAACATAAGTGATTATATCTCGAACAAGTGAAAATAATGCTTGAACACCAGAACAGCAAGGTTCTTCCAATTCAAATGCATGTTGAATAACCTTGTTAATGTAATGAGCGCTGCAACCAATTCGAATAACACCATCCCTGAATGCAGCAACCATTTTCGGCTCGTTGTCCGACACTATAAATATATCTTCATTTATTTTCAGACCAAATTCTTCAACTACAATATTCACAAAATCACGTATATTATATGCCTTTTGATTTGGAAGATCATATAGCTTGCAAGCTAATATAAACATTTGTAAATTAAAACCAACATCAACGAAATGCAGGCTGATGCCACCATAATGTAAACCTGTATCAAAAGAGAATCAAATAGAATATTTAACCCCTGAACATGACGTTACTAATCTAAGATTCTAGTTCTAAAAAAGAAATAAATTCTGTCTTAAAAACTATAAACGAAGAGCTGATTTATTTACATATCTGTGATGTAACTATTGATAATTTTCTTCTTTATTTTTCTCAATACTTATATTCTACCAGTGATAATTGTACTCGACTGATTCCACTAAACACATGAGGATATGTACCTGTTAAACTTTCTGTCCAGAAGTCACAAGTGATTGTAAAGTGTTGCACATTTCCACAAAAAAGAATAAGCTGTTGTTTCAGCTTATTATAAGTACGTGTTACATTACGTGAGACCTATGATAAAAGCATGCACGCAATTGATAAGTGAAATTTAATAGTTACAGTAGTCGGGTGTGGTAGTAATTCATTAACAGAAAAACCGGTTCCAATAAGAGCACCAGCATTCATAAGCTGCTTTGCCAAGCTAATAAAACCATCACCTGCTACTGTTTCAAATGCTTTATTATCAAGTGCACAAAACTCGGCGCACGATTCAACAATACGTTCTTTTATTGTTGAATAATCTTCTTGAGATGGTGGCAAGTAAGATGAAATTGTACGTTGACGTGAAGGTGTTGATTTTTTAGACGTGAATTTGTTTCCACAATTGTGGTTTTTCATAACGTTTGTACCTGTTTCACTTGTCCATTTTAGCACAATATGACATTCATGGCACACGATATAATCTTGAGCAATATCTGAATGGTATACTTGTGAAAAATTTGACCATAATTCAGATCGTGCACTTGGTGGTTTTTTCAGTTTAATTGATGAATCTTTAGTTACTATCAAGTTCTGGTAATATTGTTTAGAAAAGAGTTCTTTACGTACAGTACATGACATAGTAATGATACTAAAAAACAGAGAGAAAAGATTATTTTAATAATATAAACAATTAGAAAAAATAATTGACATACTATTTTCTAATTCTTGAAATTATTATACAATGCCTTTATTTATCTGCCAATCATGTAAACGTATGTGTATTTTTCTATTGGTTGTATAAAAATGCCGTCTTATTCTCTTTGACGGAACGAAACGACTTCTAAACGTTTTTTTTTGTCAACGGGATAAACGGGATTTCACGGGACAATTCAAAAAAAATTCGGCACGGGACAAACGGGAACGGGACAGGCAAAAGTTTGTCCCGCAGGTCTCTACTCACAACGCCCTTCTTTTTTGAAAAGGATCACCGTATGAATGGTATAATGTACTGTGATGAATTGCTACCATTTTACAAGGCTGAGAAAGATCGACTATTCGGACATATGGGCTGGTGTCTATAGCAGGACGACGCTGCCTCTTTTACTGACAAAAGAATGTAAAATTGGAATAGAGAACACTTACACGCATTTATACAGAAAATGCAATGGCCGCCGAACTGTTTTGAGTCAAATCCTCTCTGTTATTCTATATAGGACAGTGGGGATCGAAACATCGATTATGAAAAGGTCGAAACAATGGATAATCTGAAGCGCGAGATCAAAAAGTCGTGCCAAAAAACAAATCGATCTGAATTATTTGCGAAAAGTGATCGGCGATTTTCTTCGACGAGTTTGTTCCGTCGAAAAAACGGATGGTTAAATGATTTTCGAAGAACATTCTTAAGGTCGAAAGTACTTCATTGTGGCTTCCTAAGAAGTATTTTTATTATTACATCATGAAAGTATTTGTTTTGAAATAAAGAAACATCTGCACCACTAGGTTTGAAACATAATTATCATCTTTGAAATCATGGGAAGTAGCGGTTTTAGGCATATTATCATGTCGATTCTTCCCCAGAGCCATCACAGGAATTTGAAAGAAAATCTTGATATAGGTCTTGTAGAAGAGCTCATTGGTTCCCGAGAAAAAACAACGGAGAACTGAAATTTTTAAGATTCTGTAACCCGGAACCGTTGGAACCGTTATTTATTTCACTGATAACTAGAGCCACCTTTGTTTTACAATTTTCGTAGCTTCAACTACTCTAGTTAGATTTCCATCTACGTATTAATTTGAATTCTCATTGCATCACAAAACGGAAAAAAAGAATAATTTTCTATAAAAAACATAGGTGTGAATATTGTCTTTACATATAGTTATTATTTGTAAAAAAGTCATTGATTTCATACATTATTATTAAACAACAGTTCCAAACAATGATTTAAGAACCCAAGCTGGATGCATTTTGTTTTATTCTTAGGAACCGAAACCGGAACCGGGATTCCGAGTATTGGGTAGAACTGCTGGGCTCTATCTTTTAGAGAATTTGACGGCGCATCTTTTACAAGCACTGGGAACTAAAGCCCTTTTCTGGGCCAAGATATATACAAAACAAAAGTGCCGCAATCGTTTTGGTACACCCACTCATTGAAATTAAAAATAATCATAAAAAAGGGTGTGGGTGTGGGTGTAACAGTTTTATCGTTACTGACATCCAACCCCTCATGTACACCTCAAAATATGATTGTATTGATAGAAATGCCCACAGCGTATATTAAATATTATTATATTGCGCCAAGCTACGGTATACTACAGTGTAAAATGGGTCTGCGACAGCTACCCGAACGATAGAATGCGGTCACCAGATACGGGCAGTGCACGACTATACACTTACTGTTGTCAGTCGTAATCAAGGTCGGTGTTTTATGACCGTAGTTTTACAGCGATTTTGCCGTACACATGCAATCAGTATATTGGTACACCGACAGTTGAGCACACGACAGTTGAGTGCCGACAGTTGAGCGCAGACGATTGAGCGCACGACAGTTGAGCGCACCGACAGTTGAGCGCACCGACAGTTGAGCGCTTATTGATTAATTGTGAATGAAAGAAGATCAATATTGATCAATTCAAAATTAATAAACAGAAACATGCGACATCTTCCAATCAGATTGATGACATGCTATTAAATCTCTCCAT
>CAJNYU010001596.1:0-16113 GCA_905331475.1 Rotaria socialis | reverse complement strand
TTTGAATGCTTATATCCTTTTAGTAGTGGATTAGCGACATTAAGGTCGCGTTACTTGTTGAATAAAGCAATAAATCACGACGGAATTATTAGTGTGTTGCATAACTATCTTCCGAAACAAACTTCCTACAAGTTCATCGTAGACTGCTTTGTAATTCACAATGAAGTACCATTTTTATTTTTTCAGAAAAGGGTCAGCGAATAAGTAGGATGAGCGCTACTTGTTATTATAGATTAACCTTTTTCAGATTTAATTGGTGTTGTATCAAGTATTGATGAATGTAAAACATTCTACAATAGATCTAAAAAACAATACTGTTCTAAAAGAGATATCATGATTACTGATGAAGACGCATCCATAATGTTCACACTATGGGAGCAACAGGTAATTTCATGTAGTAATTATGCTAACAGTGTGATATCTGTATATTCAAATTAGGCAGAAGCTTTTGACATCACAATAGGATCTATTATTGCTATCAAAGGTGCAAAAATATGCGACTTTTACGGTAATATTAAAATTTCAACTAATACAAGGGAAAAAACATAAAGAAATTCATGCTATTGAAGTAAATATCAATGAGATCTCTTTGTCAGAAGTTGTTGAATAAAGTAAAAGCAATCTTGAAAATTTAACTTTGTGATTAAAAAAGATTATTATCGGTCATGATATTTTGAAAATGTTCTTCAAAATTTAGTATTGAATTCATATGCTGAAACATCCAATATCTGTGAAACGAATATATTTTAATACTGCATACTGCAAGACTATCAATTTTATTTGGTGTGTCAAATATTTTGTTACATAAGCATTTAGATTTGTTAAGTCGGTCTGCATATTGTTAATGCATTCATCATTAAATTATATAATTGTGAAAAAATCAATCGTAGTAAGATATATAATTTCTACCCTAAAATAATGAGTAGCACAAATACTTTGTTATAGTATAAAGATGAATTCTAATGTAATGTATTGCTTTCTGACAAAAGCTATTATTTGAATTAAAAAAATAAAATTAGTGACAACGTAGTCTAACGATAGTGATCCACATTTCATTAGTTCATCTGATAGACGGTAGTTTATAAATTCAACTATTGTTATGAAAGAACTGAAAATATGACATCAATATGAAACAGAACTTTGCTTATTGTTTCTCAAGAGATTTATACTTTTAGGGAAAAGTTTATCAAACATGGATTCAACAATTATTCGATGCAATCTTCCAAGGACAGATCGTACTATAGAATTGGAAGGAGTAAGAAAATCGCTTGCTTCTCCAAGTGCCGGTGTATATTGTTTGACAAATGCAAGTCAAACAGACTGTATATATCATTTTTTTTATAAGTCAAAGTATTATCATTTATGCTGTGAATAAAATATTTGTTTTCAGGGAATGTTGCAACAATACAACAAGTACTCGCAACTGAGCTTGATGTGATGAAACACAAAGGAACTCAATATTTTAATGTCAAAGGTTATTGCCATGTAACAAATCAAAGATGTGCAGTCTACATAGTACAATGATATTATTAAAAAAATTTTAAATGCTTGCTCACCATCTATTTTGTTTATAGTGTTGCCCAATTGAAAACTGTAATAAAAAATTAGATGATATAGGAAATTGTGTGTTTTTTTGCCAAAAATGTAAAAGCCAGCAAAAAGATTTTAAATGGGGATATTGTTTGACGGTAAAATTAACGATAAAAAAGATATTTTAATGTATTTAAAGTTTGAAGCTTTTTTTGTATTCTCAGTGTTATATTGTTGATCAAACAGGAAAAATGTATGTACACATACTTGGTTCAACCGCTGAACATCTACTTGAGATTAAAGCTGATTTATTTCACCAGTATCAAGAAGATGTAAGTCAGCACATTTAAACGAATTATTTATTAATTTTTCGTGACAGTCTGATACAACGAAATATGAAAACATATTAATGCAAGCAGCTGCAAAGAGTCGAATATTAAAAATATGTTCAAAAGCAGTTGAATACAATGTAAGTAATCATACGAACATAAGTCTCATTCATATAATATAATGATTACTAGAGAATGAGCATATTGTAAAAATATTTATAATAGAATTGTATATATCAATACATTGTGTGTGTTTTTAGGGTCAACGTACAGTACAATACAAATGTATAAGCATATGTTGAGAGGTTCACGATCATGTTTATTTTGGAAGATAAACAACAATGTTGTTTAGTTTTCAAAAAATAAAATTTCTCTTTTTATAGTATGTTAAGTGTTAGGGTCTAGATTAATAAAGTGTTCCATTTGTTATTGGATGTTTAAAATAACATCTAGATATATCTGTTTGTTTTAGATTTGATGAATAATAAATTATTTTTTTCATTTTTTGTCAAGGATTATTAGAAGAATTTTTTTATGCGATAGATGGAACTTTTAGAAGAATCTGGAAAATGTGAAAAACGTTCACCATTATGCGTAAATTCTCCATTGATAGCGATGGATGAAGAATGTTGTCACCCATGTAGCCGATTTTACGAAATAATGGACATTGCAATGCATTATTTTCCTATAGAGATGCAATGGATGCAATTACATGATAATGCAACCTATTTAATGCATTATAATGTATTAGGATGAACACGTTTCATGGATGAACAATGCATTGCAATGCGTTATGTACAAATAATTCATTATAATGTATTAAATAGGTTGCATTATCATGTAATTGCATACATTATTATATCTAATGCGTTATAATGCATTGAAAACTTCATATTCGGCACTGGCTACGCAAGATCTATATAATCCTATTAAATCGATATTCTAATCACGATAATGGTATCTCTGTGGTTCTGCACATCTATCCCCTTAACTTAACCCCTTAACCTTAATCTATTAACTTATCTATATCTATCTCTCTAACTTAACGTTACCCCTTAACATTCATCAACCCTCGCATAGATATATATATAACGTATCATTTTGATCATATCGATAAGAATCTAAAACAAAAGACAATGAATGAATGAATATGTTTATTATTATTAAGTTCGAACTTACCATTTCGAGCATAATCGATATCAACCTAAAACACAGAAAAAAGAAATAGAAATAATTTTAATATTGAATTGTAACTTACCATTTCGAGCAGATCGATAAGAGCCTAAAACAAAAGACAATGAATAAATAATTTTATTATTATTGAATTCAAACTTATCATTTTAATCATGTCACATTGTAGTCGAAACCGAGAACAGTTCAAGAACGTATAGATGATATACAGCTGTTTCAATAGTATCAGAATGCTTTCAACTTTGGAAAAAAATGAATTCATAGAGGGAATAATGCTTGATTGAATCGGTTATAGTTGATACTGTGAGCAGTTTTAGTTTACTATATGCATCCGAAACTCAGCAATGACGAAGAGGGAAAACTTCTTTTGAGAGGTTTGAGCACTGTGATCTCTATCATTCTACAGAATATTCTAAAAATATTCAAAGGTCTAGTAGTCTTTTTTGCATCAAATAAAAACTCGATAATCGTATTTCGATTCGCTAGTAGACATTGTCGCGATTGAATAAACTCGGAAACTCTTAGGCTTGCCCGGGGAAATATTTTGGAAACTGAAAGGGTAATCTGATATACTTAATTAGATTTTAACTCGAGTATTCAATAGTGTAGGTTTACTTGAAGACTCTAGTGATTTCTGAAAATGCGACTAGGTTTCCATTATCGGGAAAAGGGGATTCAAAATATACTCTGAGGGCTGTAACTCAGGTTACATTTTTTATTAGTTCTTTAACTTGCGTGACTCTTATTATTGAAAAGCGTCTGATACAGAGAAAGCTGGGTTAAATCAAACATCTACCAGTCAAATCCCTTTTTCAATATCTCTTTTACGAAAATGGTGAATTCTCTAGCTTAATAATATTACTCTAAATAATGCATTGAAATGCATTGAATAACAATGCATTATTCTCAATTTCTACATTATATCTGATAATGTATTGTAATGCATTGAAACTTTACTTCTTCTCAAACCATTTTCACATTATTAGAAATAATGCATTGAGATGTATTGAAAATTTAGGTATTATGCTTCATTTTCAGCATTATTTGGAATAATGCATTGAAAAGTCAAAAAATAATTAATTATAATGCATTAGGTCATGTGTTTTTTCAAATAATGGAAAATAATGGGTCATTTTTCCATTATTTATCCATTATCGGCTACATGGGCAGTTCAAAGTAATAATTTGATTGCAAATATTCTGACTTCTTTAGAATATTTACAGGATAGTTCTATTGGTATCAATGTTCAGCATTGCCGAGAAAAATTCAAGAAGATAAAAATGAGCGCCTCTACTAGCGATCAAATAGCAACTGACATTGATGAAGAATGTGAAGAGTATGAAATATCAAATGATAATCTATTCGAAAAAGTTTCGATGAGTACTCAAACGGCTAATAACATTTCCACTGTTGCCACGCAAACTCCTTGGATTGTTTACATACAGAAAGAGCCAAACTCATCATATGTTGCAGTGGACGCCGATGGAGCAAACCTATCAGAGGCTAAAAACTCATTCATATTGAATCAGAATAACTATCTTGATAAATTTAACCTAGAAAGTGATCCTGCATATGTATGTGATGAAGAATTATATGATTTTTTAAATAAAATTAAAGGATAAATATATCTTCTACTGTTTTAAATATTCTTTTATTGTATGATGTTTCGTGGAGTTTAAACGTACAATCCATTCCTTTGATGGGATGAGATGTTGACCGTAGCAATATTCTATAGAATGGTATAAATTAAAATTAGCTGTTATATATAGATTTTCTGTGTCAGATATTCAATGCTCAGTTATCAAATTTACTTTGCAAGTCATAAACTTTAGATAACATTGATAATGAATGCTTGGCATAGAACAACAAATAAATTACCGGTTTCTCGAACAAACTCAGAACAATTTGCTATAATTCAACAGTTTTTAACAAAATTTTATTTACATGAAATTGATTTTTGGTTCATCTGGATAGTATCTATTCTGTGTATGATGCTGAGCGGACCGAACGAATAACAGCTCAATTGCGATCAACGTTTGGATTCGATCATAATATATCCGATGCATCGGTACTTCTTGACTTCTTTTCGAATCATTCTCGACAACCACAAGCTTGGCATCATATAAATATTGATTGACATTTAATTACTGATGCAGGCGCTCACTATGTAGAACCATTCACAACAATGTGTCCTGATTGTAATGAACAGTTGAAAATAAATGATTGTACAAAGATGATGATTTACATTTGTTATCAACGTGGTAAAGTATTACCAGGTATAAGTTGTAAAATGACTTCAATATATGAAAAAGTGTCGATATCTATTAAAAGATCCAAGATATTATTTGAATTGTATGACTTTTACATGCTCGTAATCTGAAGAGAAAATACTTAATTTATTATGACAAAAAGTTTCATATAGTTTTTAATAAATATTAGCTAATAAACATTTTATTTTCGTTTATTATTCGGGCTCTTCAAGTAGGAATAGAACGGTTGAGCCATAGACACATAATTTAACATTTGTATGACATCTGATAATAATTAGTATCGGATTGTTTATTGCTCACCATGATTAGAATACCGTAAGTATAAGAAGGGCATTTAAGTAAGAACAAATTTGCTCTTTCATAGAATTTCAATAAGGAAAAAAATTGATTTTTTTATAGTTGGATTTCTTTAAGTATAAAGATATTTAATTGTTTCTCTTATCTTCAAGGGACTGTGTATTGGTTCAAATGCGTACATAAGAAGTATAAGTGCAAAAATAAAAAGCAACCTCTCAAGATATATCCTAATTTTACAGAACAAGTTGAAACTAAGAAGATAACAGCGACGAGTCTTTACAATGGTGAAATCGTTTATATAGGTGGTAAATATGCATTTTAACGTGCACTAATAGAAGAATATGCAGCTAATTTAGTTACTAATGCAAACTCCTGGATGAAAACAGTTGATAGTTTAAACCTGCAGGCATTTAATGGCGAAACAGCATCAAGAAACCATTTTGGAACGTCGAACATTAGCGCGTATTAAGTACATTTACAGTATTGTCCAGTTACATTTATTTTTAGGTGCTAAGCATGTGGAAATACCAAAATGTTTAGATAAGTTTGATGATTGAGCTTGGAGTACATTTTCTCGACTTCTAAAACCATTTATTTTTTTCTGGTCTCGACATAAGGAAATAATTACCTCGCGTGACGAGAATAAATGTTCAAAAGCGCTGGTGGTCGACGGTCATCAAAAATGTCGAAGACGTATTTGTAAAGTAAAGGAAATTGAAATAAAAACTGGTCTCTTTGATAAGATGCTTGTTGGATGTTGCCGTACTCCAGTTCGTTATTCGCAGTACTGTGAACTTCATTTGAATGAAAATAAAGAAGCGGCTGATTGTATTAAGAAAGTCCCAGGTCGCAA
The DNA here is from genome assembly GCA_905331475.1 of Rotaria socialis. Classification (NCBI taxonomy): domain Eukaryota; kingdom Metazoa; phylum Rotifera; class Eurotatoria; order Philodinida; family Philodinidae; genus Rotaria; species Rotaria socialis. Next base: position 9,643 of record CAJNYU010001596.1, on the reverse strand, counting down.
GGTTTTTAATCATTCAGGCTTTTCTTTATTCAAAACAAGAAGCCGAAAAAAACAAAGAGGTTTTGGGGCAACAAGTTGTCGTACTGTTAAAGCAAGATCAGATGCCTACATCCGCAAATGTGCTCGAAGTTTCGGTGTGATAGCTGCTGTAACAAACTGCGGTGTTGTAACTACATTTGGCGAAATTTTTAGGACAGAAACATTGAAAGAGATTTTGCAGTTATTGACTAACAGTATAAAAGGTATTCTTTTTAAATATATGAACATATTTCACATTAAATTAATGAAATTATCATTTTAGTATCAGGTGTAATACCCAAAACAGCTGCTTATGATGACGGTTGTCATTTGGTTGAGTATCTTCATAAACATCTCGGTAAAGATCTTAATAGCACAGCTGCTGCAAACAGCCTGGCTCAAGTAAAGTTTAGTGTCGACAGAACACATTTTCGTAATCATGTTGGAACCTGGTGTCGAGCCAATATGAATCCAAATGATAATCCTCGTAAGATTTAGGAGATGTTCAACTGATGAACGACATTTTTTATTCAACGTTTACAGTTCTTACAAACGTGAATACACAGACGACAGAACAAATTTTTAGCTGGCTCAAGGACTATGCAGCGATTATAAGTAGCCTTGGCTGGAAAAGAGCATCGGTGTTTCTTCTACTAATATTTCATCATAAAAACTTGATAACAACACACGCAAAATGCACCTCAGTGTTCGATATAGTGACTAATTTCTAACTGATGAGGCGGTAACATAATACTAATCATATTTTCTGTTTTTCTAGCCTCATGAAATTCCACATATACCTGACATTAGCTTAATGCATCTAGCAGACGAAATGTTGACCTCGAATTATACTACTAATTCATCGAAAAATGTCACTTCACGTAAACAATCCATTGCAAGTGTACTTGAAAACTCAACAACAACTATACTAACTAAGAAGCGGAAAACAGTAACATTACAAAATGATTCTCAACAACAACAAAAACAGGCTACCGGTGTCTATTCAAAGACTGATTGGTCTGCCCAAGTGGAAAGAATTATCAAACAAAGCAGCTCCATAAAGGAAAATTTTTAAATATCCTCGATACAACATATAAGAATATTCTGACTCAAAAATTAGCAGAACGTGTTGCAAGAATATTTTATCGTGCTAATTTTTCAATAAAACAATCTCATTCATTTTGAACATCCTCTTCACAATGTAAAAGTACTATTAGCATGGCCGAAACGTCCTACAGAAATTTCCTCGTAATGGCAAAAAATCCGCTACAGAAAAGGCATGTCTGCTGGTAGTATATTAAAAGCTGCATAGTTATAGAGGGAAAGTCCTAGCAAAGTCCGCTGGTATTACAAAAGATCCGCTGGAGAAAAGAAAAGTCCGCTCACGATATATAAAGAACGTGCAGTTATAAAAGAAAAATCCTTTTGTGTATAGAAAAGTACTGTTGGAGTAAAAGAAAAGTCCTAGCAATGTCCGCTGGTGTTATAAAAGATCCGCTGACAATATATGAAGGAACATTTAATCAAAAGTGAAAGATCCTTTTATCTATTGAAAAGTCCTTTAAAGGTCCTCTGAAAAGAAATATAAGAAATTTTATCTATTTTTGTTTGGTAAGTGAAGTCCTGTTTAACATTACAGGACTTTTAGTAAAGTGGACACTTTTCGGACCTTTGACAGCCCTCATAATAACTAATCATAATGCTTTTTTAATTTTCGGATGGCTGTCTTTGGTTTTTTATTTCGATATCGCATTTTCCACGTTTCCCCAAAGGTAGATTACTTTCAGAATTTTTCTAAATTTATTTTAAAATCTATATATCATATGATAGTTGTTAATGTCGTGTAAAATTTATTTCCCTTGTTATTGATCAGTCGCTTTTAAATAGCAGAGCTTTTGATCACCTGCATTTTTTTATTCTTTCGCATTGGAATTTCGAATGTGTTTCAAGTATCTTGTTATTACTTCTTGCTTGAGATTTTGGTTTTGATTAGCTCCGATGACGATCAACACATAGTTGACAGTCGTTTCTTGAAAGAGTTCACTGAAAAAAAGAAGGTGCCACACGAAATCCGAAAGGGTTCCGAATTTTGAAACGAAATCGAAACCCTTTTAGATTTCGCTGAATAGAGTACTCCACCGCTAAAGCAGTTTTGCACCACTATTCAATGCAAGACTCATGCATAAATCTCTGCATTCGCAGCTCTCTCAACAACAAAAACACTGGTGATCTCAATCTGTATAACGTATCGTCTTAGGGCTCCATCACTACTATTCCGATTGTCATCTATTGGGCTACACAACACAACGTTCACTATCTTAGTGCTGAGACTCTCTCATCGAAACCTAACAGACAAGAGCTTTTCACTTCCCTCTCATGGGAACAACTATACTATCTGTCCTATCAAACCGAGAACAAGTCAATGCAGATAATTCCTTTTAGAATGGCACTCACAAAGGATATTATTCTTTTGCATGAGCTTTATGGAAAAATTATTGATTCTCTTGATACGTTAATCAAAATAATACCATTGCTGTCAAGAACGTAAATAGCAGATATTCGAATATATTAATTATACTTACTACCTTACGAACGATAGAATTCTTCATAAACCTAAATGGAGAATAAACGAATTTATTATTTTGAATAGTAGCGTATTCAATAATTGAATTATTAGCGAACTAAAATAGAAGATAAACTGATTTATCATTTCTAATCAGTATTTACTAATTATATAATTCAAGAAAAGCCTTAATAGAAACAAAAATAAATTTCATTTCTCATCCTAAATTACCGATCATCGAATACTGAAGGAACTAAAATAGAGGATGAACGAATTTATCGTTTATATTAACAACTTACCAACAGTGCAATTATCCCAAGAATCCAAATAAAAGAAAAATGAATTTATTAATGCTTATAGTAACTAACCTTTAATACGAAAAAGTATAGCTCAAGTGTGATATGATATAAGTGTAAATTCTATAGCCAAACTTCAAAACTTGAATTATCACTAAATAAAGAAAAGAATGAAATGTGAAGAAAAATACAATAAGATACGCACATCAAATAGCTGTTGTTACAGATATAGCAATTGTTTTTGGGGTAATAATTGAAATACAGGAACTACTGGATCGAAGATTTAATCTAAAATAATTAGTTCAATATAAAACAAAACAATAGTCTTAACAAAAAATATAGCATTGTGGTAATCATATTCCGCTAAAAAACAACCAATAAATATGTTGCACATTTTTTATCGTAAGCACGGGAATCTGATGAGGGAAAACAGTTAGCGTTGAATGTAATAAAGGGCTTTCCAGAATGAGTTCAGACGTCTTTCAATGAGATTTGATGAAAAATGACTGAATGAAATTATGAAAGCAACAATTAATTGTATCATTAGTCATGTAGTTGCTTTGTTGTATGCGATGTGCAGAGAGATCGCTTTTGTTTTTTTACGATATGCCATGAATAAGTTGTCTTCACGAGCTACTTACCAAACCTTTTTGAATGCAAAACTCAAAAGGGTTTATGACGAAACCTATTGTAACGCACAAATTCGAAACAGTTCACAACGAAACCGTTTTAAATTTCGAAATTCTTAAAAGTATATTGCAAAACTTTGCATTTTGCTGAATCTTGTACATATTTCGTATACTTCCACGGACACCTAAAACGTATAGTACAGCTCCAAGAAACCTCGAAGGCTCCGTTTGGCACCTTTTTTCAGTGTATGTCAGTATAAATGAAGACCAACACCCGCACTCTTGAAAAGTATTTCTCTTACGCTGAGAAAAAGACCCGACGTTAACATGCGTGTTTCCAAGAAAAATGTCTCAAATCAATAAATATTAATTTCCTTCCTATTTTCAAGAAGAAAAAAATTTAAAAGTTTTATAATATGCTAGAAAACCAAGGGAGAAAAAGTACGACTTCCGTATTTCGAAGTATTGGTTCATTAGCTTAAATAAACAAAAAATAATGAACTTGCTAATCTTGTCTTGTTCAATATATTACAATGATTGGCGTGTGTCACAAATCTTTGATTAATTGCAACAGAAATTTTAATTGGTTAATACTTATACAAACGAAGATTAATTTTCGATCGTTATAGATAGGCATCATCTTTCAATCGTCTCAAATAATTTAAGAACAGTTTTAATGGCATTCGTGTTATCAATTAACAACTAGGGGAAACAAACTGATTTCCAGTGATTTCGAGTTTCGGTGAGTATCGACTGACAGTATTTTTAGTCACATCATCATCCTCAATCGAAATCGCACGATGAATTTCTTAGTCCAGACGAAATCGAGATTATGCTAGCTATAATAAAGCACACCCGCACCCTCAAGATTTTTTGTGTAGATTTCTTTATGATGCTGATGCATGATATCACCTATATTTATTCATATATTAGAACAATCGTTTTTTTTCTTCAAATTACTAAAAGAATTTAAATAAAATGAATATTTGTATCCCAGATATACATGTATATGTATATATACGTTGATGATAGATAAAGCCATGTTTGACAGCCAAAAAAACTATAAAGTAAATCAAAAGTTGTTTTTAATATTTTAAATAATTATCAAATTACTTTGTATGCTAGTATATGCATGCTCTTTATCTACTATTTTAAGACACTTGTTAAATAGTTACACATATTGACGATCTGTTGTTGATTTGATACCCAAGACAGATGACTTTCATTATGCATTTCAATCAGTCGAATACATTTGTGATTCATAAATGTGTCTAGACAATTAAATGTTGAGTTAACGTAGTATTGAGATAACTCCAGTTGATCTCTTAACCATTCATCCTTATTCATCTTTTTGGCTTTAAACAATACAATATTTATATTCATAGTGGTTATATTTAACCCAAACGCCTCGTTCTCTATCTGTGGTAAATAGGAATGGTTTATTTCGCCAATTGTATCTATTTCATGCATGGTGCCAATTTCAAAAGAAGCATTGTGTGTGTTAAAGTAAGAGTCAATCATAAATATATTAGCGATTCGGTCGCCAGCGTTATTTAACTGACGAGAAATTTCAAACGACAAAACTCCACCAAAACTCCAACCTAGAAAATTATACGGACCATTGGACTGAATTAGTTTTATATACTTTATGTATAAGCGAGCTAATGTTTCGAATGATAAGCCTTTTTCCAATTTTTTTTCTTTAAGATTATGATAATAATTGTTGAATAATACCAGTTTATATGCTGATAAATAAGGAACAATATTATTGAAATAACTTTCAGCACCACCATTCCCAGGCGGCAAAACGAACAAAATTGTATTGGCATTAGTATTTAGTAAAACAAATGGATGCTCGAAATCATTTGAATAATCTATTTCAATAAGTGACTTCGTCGTAAAGCAGTCGTCAATGATATTTTCGAGCTTTGATTTAAATGAGTTGGCAAGTTGTATTGTTCTATCAGAATTCAGTCTGCTCGTGATATTGAATCGCATTTGCCCTTTCATGCAAAGTCCGTTTACCGCTATAACATCACCGTCAAAATCATCCTCTGCATGTTCATTTCCAACAATGCCATCAGTTAAATACCATCGTCTAGTCGACGATGCTGTTTCGAACTGGCCAAGATAATTGAAACTAACTCGTGGCAAGTCTTGGTCTTTGTAGCCAATGATTGTACCATACCCGATTCCTTTATTAGGTACTTGCATCAAATGCGCTTTGATATTCATGATACTTCGCATGAGATCATCATCAATTTCGAGAAGAACCGGATACATCGTTGTAAACCAACCCACGGTTCGACTGATATTTACATTGTCGTCACCAATATCTTCACGACCATGACCTTCTAAAGTCACATAATTAATTCGATTTTCTGTTAGTTCTTTGAGAGCATAACCAAACGCAGTAAGCAACAATACGTTGATATTTGTACCGTAAGCCTGTGGACAATCTCTCAAAAGGCTACATGTTTGTATCGTATTGAGTGTGATACTTGTCGCATTCGTTGTCAGTCTACTGGCAGATACCACAGTGTGCTTACTTAAATTGTCATTAAAACAGCACATATTGCTCACAAGATTACGCCAGTACAGCTCTTCGGTCGTTGATTTACGCGTTCCATACGATTGAACGCAGCGTGACCATTCCCCGTAGCTACTACCTTTCTTGCCTAAGTTTGACGATCCATCATAGAGGCGCCGCAGATCATCACATATTATTCGCCAACTAACTGTGTCAACGATTAAATGATGCATTGAGAACCAAATCTGCCCCTTGTCCTCAGCAAAACCACTTAGATAACCAATAGCGAACAGGGGCCCGTTCTCGATATCAAATTGACTCTGCCATTTAGTTAATGTATCGTGCAATAGTTTATTACTATTTTCATTTTGTTCTAGACTACGAACGTCCAAACGATTGAGACGTAATAGACCTCGAATATGTATTGAATCATCATAGTACTGGCAGTATTTCGTATCATCTAACCGCTTAAATCTCAACTTGAAGGCATCGTGATAATCGATCAATGTCATCAAGCAGTCGTTCAACTTGCTTTGATCCAGATTTGGTGTTTCAATTAGAAATGCTTGATTCCAGTGATTGATTCCTACTGTACACTTCGCAAAGAACCATTCTTGTATTGGCACCAAAGGTACTTCACCAGGCAAAACCCCTTGCTCAGAACGCTGCGTGTCACACACCTTTATCACTTTCGGAATGAAATTCTTCAAACACACGTTGTGGCACAAGCTATCGATAGTCCTGAATGAAAAAACATCTCTTATGGACACATCCAGGTTCAAATCCTTCTCAATTCGACCAACTAGTTGCACTGAACTGACACTATCGCCTCCCATTCGAAAAAAGTCATCTTTTATGCCAACTTTCTCAATTCCGAGTATATCCGACCATATTGCGCAAAGCGTGACTTCTAATTCATTTCTAGGTGCACAGTAATTGTTTTCATCCACAAAAAAATCCAATTCTGGTAATGCTTTTGTATCCAATTTACCATTTATGGTCAATGGGATTTTCTCTATTCGAATCAATCGATTTGGTACCATGTGATCCGGCAATTTGCTTTGCATGTACTGTATTAAATCAGATTCGTCGGTCACATTATCGGAATTATAATATCCAACCAAATATTTCGTTCCTGCCATGTCCATATTTCTCGTTTTGTGTTCTTTTGCTAGAACAACGGAACGATTGACTCCTTGATACGAAGCTAGAACTGATTCGATTTCACCCAATTCAATTCTCAATCCTCTAATCTTCACCTGTAGATCGTTTCTACCGAGATACTCCAATTCACCATCGGGTAGCCAACGAACCAAATCGCCTGTCTTGTAAATACGTGCATTCTTCCCTGTTTTCTTTTCTTCATCCGTCTGGAATGGACTAGGTAGAAACCGTTCATCAGTTAATTTAGGTCGATTCAAATAACCTCTCGATAAACAATTGCCTGTCAAGTACAGCTCACCAATCGCATATATCGGCAACATTTGTAGGTTATTATTCAATACAAATCTCTTTGTATTAGACAAGAGAGAACCTATCGAGTTTTTATATTTCATTCCGTTCATATATACATACACCATATTGTACACAGTACACTCAGTAATTCCATAAGCATTTATTATTTTACCATGATATTCTCTTCGAATTCTTTCAAAGACCCTTTCAGGTAATTCTTCACCGGCAACACTTAACGTTCGTAAATATTTCAGTTGCTTCAAATTAATATGTTGTAGATGAGAAGGTGTGATGCTTAAATAAGTCAATCGATTTTCATTCAGACATAAGTAGAATTTCTCGTCAATCGTAGATATATTTTCTGGAACTATCAATGTATTCGAACTGAGGATTGATAATGCTATTTGCTCTATCGATACATCAAAGCAATAGTTGGCAAGGAACAAAATGGCTTCAGGCAAAGGTTCACTATCATTATTCTCAAAAAATTCCAATTTTACGTCGTTCCTGAACGAAGCAACACTTCCATGCTGAACCATAACACCTTTCGGTTGACCTGTCGTACCCGATGTATATATGACATAAGCCAAATTGTCTTTAGTGGTATTTAGATCAGGATTGAAAGTCATTCGATTATTGTTTACCAATTGATTAACTAGTGGACAATCGACTGCAATTTTCATAATGTCATGCCGATCTAATCGTGTCATATATTTTTTGTTTGTGATCATTATTTTGGCCTTCGTATCTTGTAAGATGAATTGAATCCGTTCGTCTGGATAAGTAGGATCAATAGGAACATAGGCTGCACCAGATTTCCACACAGCCAGTATGCTCACAATCATCAGCTCACTTTTATCCAACAACAATGCAATTAAATCATCCGGTTGAATATCATATATTGATCTTAAATAGTGTGCCAATTGATTCGCTTTTTCGTTCAATTCCCGATAAGTGAGCTGTATATCGTTGTAGACAATAGCAATTTTATCACAAGATTTTTCTACTTCTACTTCAAACAGTTTGTGGAGTGTTATTTGTGTGCACGATTCCGTAACGTTTGTCAATGTCTCGCTCCAATCGTTGATCATTTTCAGTTGCGCCTTTGGCAATAAAGACAAGTCAGAGACACGCATTACTTGACCATCTCCAATTTGAATCAACAGTACATTAGCTACGTCTAATAAGTCGGCAATTGTTTCGTTTGCAAATAATTCACCTGCATAATTTACAACAATGGTCACGGACCCATTTGCGACTGTTTCATAAGCGACAACGGCTAAAGGATAATCAAGTTTCTCAGCGTTGTATTTTCTTTCAAACTTGAGTAATGCTTCTTGTCTCTCAACTTTGCCTTCTAAAGTTGGATAATTTTCATAAACGAAAAGAGCATCGAATAAAGCGTGCTTCATTTTTCCTTTACTTAGTTGAGAGAAATCGACATTACTTCGAGTAATCATTTCGTTCATCTTATCTTGAATAGTTTTTATTGCATTAATGAGTAATTCGTCCACACCGTGATTTACAATTAATGGTAGTGTATTAATGAATAAGCCAACTGATGTTTCGACATCGTTAACTGGAATGTTACGACCGGATACTGTTGTTCCAATAATTGTCTGACTGCTGTTGCCATAAATGCTCAGTATTTTATGCCAAACAAATTGTAGAATCGAACTTAACGTTAGGCCACTTTGACGGCATATGTCTTTCAGACTTCTATAAAGGTTGCCGTTGATTATCATTGTCCTCGATTGTGGCTGTTTCACATGATCGTATTGATTGAGCATCACCTTATTCTTGATCTCTGCTTTTAATAAACCAGTCAAGTCACATCTTTCTTCTATTTGGTCTATTTCATTTTCCCAATAATCAATATTATCGAGACGATGCTTTTGCAAATATATTTGTGCATTTTCATAGCTCTCATCACGAAGCGAAGAAGAAGCAGAACGCGTTAATGGTAAGGATGCGTGTTCACTCTCAATCAAGTTCAAATATTCTTGATGAACATAGTCAAGCAATATTGGCAAACTCCATCCATCTAGAATTATGTGATGAAAACTGAGAATCAATGCATATAAGTCAGTCTTTTGTTGAATCAAGTAAAGCCTAAACAGATTTCCGATGTTTAATTTAAATCTCTCATTTC
>CAJNYU010001595.1:0-10752 GCA_905331475.1 Rotaria socialis | reverse complement strand
TTTTCAAATACATTTTTTTCAAACGGTTTTAAAAGAAATAAACAATTGTTATACTTTTCTAAATGTTACCAAGATAAGGCTAGAAAAATAAGAACTTTATCATTAGAAAGAAGCTGTACAGAATTTTTTAAATCGTTTATCATTAATTTCATTTTTAAAACAGATTGTTGACAAAATCATGTTTATGTGCTGGGTGGGGGTGTGGGTTTTTGTTTGCAAGAGTGAACACAATAGGTTTTTGCTTGACTTGCATGTGGTATAAGTGTGATTAGTATCGGCTGCTGTATTCTCGCGAGACAAAAACGATCCAAATAAACATCAGAGAAAAAGTGTTTATAAAAATTTTTTTAAAGTTTTGAAAGGTTAAAACTGTGCGGCACCAAAAAGTGTTTTTCGATTTTGATTCTTGGAAATAAAATCACAAAAGATGCTGTTCCTTCGATACTAGTTCTTACTGGGGAAAATATGGAATGACCTTGCCAACAACGAGAAATCTATCACTGTTGGTAGAACATAAAAACCAAATTCTGGTAAAAAACTTACATTTAATTGAGCCTCCATAAGCCTTCATCTGCCTTAGTTTGAGCCTACCCAAGCCTACCCTATCCAAAGCTGGGGTAGGCTTGTACCTACCCAGGCCTATAGCTCCGCCGCCACTGTTTAAGATACAAATACTGGGCCTGGCACGACCATATAATTTTGGTTAAAATCCCAGAGACACACTCAAGGACCTTCCCTCGTCAGAAGAGACCTCGGAAAATCACCAGTTCCCGCAGGAGAACAGTGAAAACCAACAGAATATGGAAGCAGTATTCCGTGCGAAAATTTTGCGGATATTTTCCGGAAGACTTCTGGTCAGTTCTTACCGGAAAGAACACGAATCGACTGGAAATCACTGGGGAAACCTAGAAAATTTTTGGGACGGAGTACTGTTTCTGCATTCCTTCGGAAAGCGGCCTGTAATTTTTTCACCTGGGAATATTAAATTTACAAGCAACAGGTTTTTGTGTGCTGCAGAGCGCGCAATTCCAATTCTCACAATGTTAAGTGAAGTTTTGATGAAGATCATAGAAATCTGAGAGCTGTTGCTAAGCATGAACTCCTTATCCTGTGCGACCAAAAACCAAAAACCTAGCGATAAACAAGTACTTGTCATTTCATAAAAATCTTTCAAAAATCATAAGACATCAACATTTGACTGCAATTAATGTCAAGAAATCTTTTACTCTTAGAGAATCCTTTAAAGTTTGTCTTTTGCTACTACTAATAAAATTCTGTTCTATATCCTGATGGTTTTGTTGGAATTCTGTATCAGAATTCGGTTTTCCAGATTCTCTTTCGCATCAGTATACTGATACTCGATTTTTCTTCTCTTTCAAAGATAATAATACATGCAATTTAATTCCACAATGAGTATAAGGTGAAATAATTACTGATAGTTGATAAATTTCTTATGTTTGTTTTTTTCGGGAATTTTCGATCTTAAGCGATCATTTTCAACCTTTTTTCACAATCAAAATTAGATGTTACAATACACAATACATTTACAACATTAACTATGAACTAGTGGGGTGTAGATCTTACATATCCAAAAATATAATGCACATATTATCATTTCTACAGTTGAAAATGATGGTTTAAGATCGAAAACTCCCGAATAAAACAAACAAAGGAAATTCATCAACTATCTGCAACTATTTCACCTTATACTCATTATTGTCTTCTCTTACTACTGGTAGGATTCTATCTTATCTTGTGCTTGTTTTTGTTTGAATTTTTATGAGAATTTAGTTGCTTTACCCCTGTTTCGTGTTCGTATACTGATAGTCGGTTTGTCTCCTCTTACTACTGGTAGAATTCTACTTTAACACTGATTGCTGGCGAAGAGGGTTATAACATTGCTATTTTTTCACTATGTATGGGTACAAACAATTCTGAATTCTGCTTGTTAGCCATTATGCAGGTCCTCGCTTGTTTCGACTTTTTAAGCCGTTTTCTAGCGACCGAAATGTTGCGCGAGGTATGTAAAAAGTTGACTTAGAGCTAATAGGACAACGAAATGCAAGCTGTAACAATGAAAATTATCGACATCATTTCGGCACTAAAAATAGGTAGTTATAAACAGTATTTAGTCAATAGAAGGAGTTTATTCAATTAAAAACTAGTACAAAAAAGCCTCATTTGTTTCACCCTTTCCCACTCTAGCCTTTTTAAAATCACACTAAAAATCTCTTAGTGTTTCATAAAAAAAAGTTTATATTGGGTGTGAGTGAGAGCGGGTTAGAGGATCCGTCGAAAGAAAACTCATAGCCACACCCAGGGCTGCCAACAGACCCCAAAAATTGGTGTACATTTGCTGGCGCAATATTCGAACACTCTAAAGATGGGTGCAGTTTGCCCAAGGGGGAAAAAGCGGATCCCCAAGATCCCCAATGCCAAGAAATCCCATGGGGATCCAAGGGATCCAATAAAAATCCCGGGACCACACGGGGATCCGAAAATCCCATGGGGATCCCAGGGATCCGATCAAAATCCCAGAAATCCACCGGGGATCCCAAAATAGTACAGCTATTTTGGAAGTGCCTTATGTGGTTTTATGAAGCACAATGAAATTAAGAGTCGTTCTCATGCATAAAAAATATTATTTAATCTGTTCGAAGCTTTGAAACTCATTTCATTATGAGTAGGGTATCGATATGTACAAAATGAGTTGTATTCTTGAAAATCTAACACAGAGGCGGTGTCACTAAATGTATCGCGGGGATAAAAACAAAGAGCAACTTTTTTATAAGCGTTATAAATTACTCAGATTTTCGATTCTATCAGCAACGATAAAGATTTCAAATCGCAAACAAAATGATAAGACAGTTAAATGGGTAGTATATGTATGTCCAACGAATGTAAAACGGGCAGGATTCATATGTTTTCCTTCCTTATATGAAGTACGTAAAANAGCGGAAAAGTGACTGGCGTTGTGCAATTCCAGATTCCAGTTGAGAAAAAGCATCCAAGAACGATTGCCGCAAGAGCTGTGCCCGGCGAGATTCATCAAAGTCTCGATTCTCTGACTCTTGTATCCATAAAGAAGCACAGGGAGCAAGTACAACAGCAATAGATGACATGGTAATTGTAGGTAAGAATCGTTTCAAGCCCTCTTTGCATCGGCTGACAAGTAAGAGTCTTGATTCCGAGTTACGATCGTCAAAATCGGGATCAAAAACGACGACAATGATCGGTTGCGAGTGAATATCAGAAAATAGTGATGACAAAACATCTGATTCCAAATCGTCGAGCGTGATATATAAAATAAGGACGGCAGCATAATGCTGAATGGCACGCACCAAGTCATCATTTATTCCCTTACAAACTGTGCCATGAAGATCGAAGAGCGAATATGCTTGTTCAACTTTATCACAGCTCCTAATTATTCCCGACAGAACATCGAGGCATCCAGCCCGTAACGACGCATTTCCAGTGGTATTGCCAGATTCACGTCTTTTATCCAAACACATGTATGGTAACAGGCTCGATTTGCCTTGCCTGATGGCAGAAGGGCTTCCTATCTGAAGTAGCATCCGATCAGTCGTCAGACACAGAATTTCTGCGATCAAGTTGAAATTAATAATGTATTCAATCTGCTGTTCCTTCACATTGAATGTATAGTAGGAGAGGGGAATTGGTAAATCATTTTTCTTGATAAAATTCGCCAAGTAACGTTGACTATCATCGTTCATTGATTCGGCTATTGCTACTAGAACTACTCGCGACGTAACACTTCGAACAATTTTGATCAGTGCATTAAAATCATTAGTGGTCTTAGAGTGTATGAATATTATGTCAACAAAATGTACCCCAATTTTTGGGGTCGGTTGGCAGCCCTGGCCACACCCCACATCTCACAAACTCAAACCTACACCCACAAAGCATGGTCCTCTTCGATTTTCTACTTTTAGACTAGCACTCATCCTACTTGGTTGATCATTCATCGAATCGTATAATTGTGAGCAGCGATATGGCCGAACAATTATCCTGTAAGGAACAAAAAATGCGAGTTGACGAACTAATCAGTTGCGCAATTTGTCTGGAACATTTTGTGGATCCCCGTATACTGCCCTGTTCACACACATATTGCCTTCGATGCATACTTAGAGTAGCTTCTGGCACCCGTGGCCATTTCGAATGCCCTTTGCGGGATGGAACCAAAGTTAAAAAAGCTCGTATTCACTCATTACCGGTCAATAGAGCCGTCTGTGACATGGTTGACTTACTTCCAAGAGTCATGAATAAAAATGATCGAGATCAAGAAACAAGTGAGTTCAAAATAGAAACAAAGCGTTTACTGGGTAGACATCATTAGCAGTCATGTAGGTCTTTTACTAAACACGAAAAACAGTTTTTTTCTCAATTTAAATACGCCAAATATTCTTCGAAGTATGAGTCAATTTTTTGCAAAAAAGTTATTGTTCTAGCTTTTGTCGATCATGGAATATCATTTAGTCAGAGAACTTCGAAATCTTTGATTGAATTCAGCGCAGCTGAATATAAAATCTAGACCAAATTGGTACAGTAAACTCTCCTCGGTTTATCAACGACAGGTGTGGGTATGAGAGTATCAGTATAGATACGAACTGCTTAAATCCACCCACACTCACACACATTGGACTTGTGCGATAGACCAGAAATACTGTAAACAGCGAAAAATATACTGTTGGTTGTTTATGATTGTGACTCTCAACATTTTGTGATTTACTTCAGATAGAACTTGACGAAAGTTAGCGCTAAAACGATTGTGAAATTTTCAGAAGTGTTTAAATTTTACATCGGACTGACATGCACGGGGGTTTCTCTGATCGCGATTAATCTTTTTTTAAGTAATGCGTTACTAAGAGGGTGCTTAGTTTAATGTTTGCCTATTTGCAGTTATGACCGTTGCTGATGCCAACATTTCTGATGAAGGAGATATTAACGTCGTTGAACTACTACAAAAGTGTCATTCATATCATGTGAAGAAAATTAGCGATAAACAGCTGGATACGAAAGTCCGTGACATTCTAACAGTGTGGAGCCGATGTGCTATTGTTTATCCTCCTCATTCTTCTGTGCAACCTGACTCACTTGACGCTGTGTTTAACACAATCACAGACCAACAGTTGGACACAAAAAGTCTCATTCGTTCTCTTCTCGTCGACAAAACGTTCAAAACCTATGTTGTGGATAGTCTCAAAAGATACCACGGTCTTCACGATATCATGACACTATTACCAAAATGTCTCGACGTCAGTATGCAAACAGTAAATATCCCCTCTAAGACCACTAATGATTTTAATGCACTGATCAAAATTGTTCGAAGTGTTACGTCGCGAGTAGTTCTAGTAGCAATAGCCGAATCAATGAACGATGATAGTCAACGTTACTTGGCGAATTTTATCAAGAAAAATGATTTACCAATTCCCCTCTCCTACTATACATTCAATGTGAAGGAACAGCAGATTGAATACATTATTAATTTCAACTTGATCGCAGAAATTCTGTGTCTGACGACTGATCGGATGCTACTTCAGATAGGAAGCCCTTCTGCCATCAGGCAAGGCAAATCGAGCCTGTTACCATACATGTGTTTGGATAAAAGACGTGAATCTGGCAATACCACTGGAAATGCGTCGTTACGGGCTGGATGCCTCGATGTTCTGTCGGGAATAATTAGGAGCTGTGATAAAGTTGAACAAGCATATTCGCTCTTCGATCTTCATGGCACAGTTTGTAAGGGAATAAATGATGACTTGGTGCGTGCCATTCAGCATTATGCTGCCGTCCTTATTTTATATATCACGCTCGACGATTTGGAATCAGATGTTTTGTCATCACTATTTTCTGATATTCACTCGCAACCGATCATTGTCGTCGTTTTTGATCCCGATTTTGACGATCGTAACTCGGAATCAAGACTCTTACTTGTCAGCCGATGCAAAGAGGGCTTGAAACGATTCTTACCTACAATTACCATGTCATCTATTGCTGTTGTACTTGCTCCCTGTGCTTCTTTATGGATACAAGAGTCAGAGAATCGAGACTTTGATGAATCTCGCCGGGCACAGCTCTTGCGGCAATCGTTCTTGGATGCTTTTTCTCAACTGGAATCTGGAATTGCACAACGCCAGTCACTTTTCCGCTCTTCCTTCATGATTCAATCTCTCTTTCTAGCTTATCGATCAAATAATGGTCGGGCGAATACCAAGATGCTCTCATTTGCTGCAGAAAGAAAGCTGAAACAGTTGCTTGAGAAGTATACTGATCAAACAGATAATCTGCTCATGGCAACACCCGTGAGTTATTTACAAGCCAAAATTCGCACTACGGAGAAACAACTGACTATGGATACCGAAGAGGACATGAGATCAGTTGCCGACACCCAAAAGCAACTAAAAGCACAGCTAAGAAACATTACATCAGTCTCGGCGCCTACTCGTTTCTTTATTGAACTGTTGATGCAAGGAACGTTCGTTGAACTACTCGTTGTTGAAAAATATTTGGACACTTGGAGATCAAAATACGAACGTCCGCTTCAACTAGATATGTCGAATATCAAGCAGCGCGCTATTGAATTTGCAAATGCCATCAAAAGATGTGAAGCCGAACAACTGGCAATCGAGAAACAGTCGCCACCCGACCCGAATGACGAAGGAAAGCGTTTAGATCTTGCAAGATGTCTGCACGGTGCTAAGCAGGAATTTGCCAAAATCCACCACGAAGTCGAAAAGTTGGAGAAGAAGCTCATGAATATTGATTTGACAGTTGGCTTGTTTCTTGATGAGATTATGGCCATATCCAACTTCAATCCGACCCTGTTCGCCACTGAAAATAATCAGAAGATCATAGATCGTCTGGCCGTCTGTTTTGTAGACTTGATGAATCGTGGCATTGCCCTACACATATTACGTGGGCGCCCACTACAGTGTCACAGCCCTCTACTAACCAAAAGTATTCAAATTGCGGGTAAAAATGCTCGAAGTGCTCCATGCGTTGTAAGTGTCATTGGTGAACAGTCATCGGCAAAAAGCTCTTTGCTAAATACATGTTTTGGCACAAATTTTCGCGTTAGCTCCGGTCGATGTACCATTGGCATTTATGCTAGCGTCGTGCATTGGGGAGAACTTAGTGTAGTCCTACTCGACACAGAAGGCTTGTTATCCGTAGAGGAAGCAAGTGCCCTACTTGATAATCAGATCGTCACTATGGCCATGCTTTCGTCCCACTTAACGATCATCAATCACAAGGGTGAGTTCAGCACGATACTCAGCTCTCTAATCGGCATGTCACTCTATGCGAAAGTACAAATTAAATCGGCTATGAAACCAGCTCTGCTTTTTATCCTTCGTGATCAATCGGATACAACAGATGAAACAAAGCGCAAACACTTTCTGCCTCAGCTCACAAATCTCAAGCAAACTCTTCAAAGTGACGCTAAGTTCCTCACTACTTCAATCGACGATGTTATGGAAATCAATTCGAATGCAGTGATTTTGCTTTCCAATGCGATTGTCAAAGATATTGATGCAAGAATGGGCATCAATCAGAACTACCGAAATAAAAGTTTTCCAATTGAAATTCAAGAGCTTCGACGCACGATATTTGCTTCCCTGGAATTATCGTCGAAAAGTAATGTCTACAGTGATTTCGACAATATGTCATTAATGTTGGCAAGCAATTGGTCAGTTATTGACCGACTAGGACCTGATCTCTTGTCGTGCAAAAGTTTAATCGAATTGACGCGCATGACTGAAGTACAAAGCATAGCTGTTGAGATCCTCAAACTGGCTGCCGCATCTCTCAATGATCAATTTGAGAAATTGGTTGAACGCAGGCTAAAAGAACTCGAACCGATCAAAATGACAATGGCATCGATGAACACTGCTTCTATGAATTTTCAGATGGACATTCAGACGACCGTGAAATCTATACAACAGCAGGCTCTAAAAGAATTTGCACAAAAGACAAACAAATCATACTATTCTACCGATGTGAAAACACAATGGGAGCGCACAATTGTTTCGTCTCTCAAAGGTCTGATTGAACAATGGAATTACATCTTTGATAATCGTCTACAAGCAAGCTCTCAGGCAAAAATTGTCAAAGAAGTCGAAGATACGTTGATCGCTCGAGCTGAAGAGCGTTTCAATCAGGACAAGCCGCCCAATGTTGAGCAATTGCGAAAAACGATGAAAGAAGAAATTGAAGAACTCCGTATTATCTCTCAAAAAAACCAGCAAGCCCTCTTTGAACAGCCTGATATAATTACTGAGAAGATCATACGCCTCTACAATTCGTGCCTCCAGTTGCACAAACATGAATGCGGCCGAGAGATTTACAATATTTTACCATCAATGCCAGTCACCGATTTCATACAGCATAGTGAAAATCTTGCTAATGTTGGACGTCTCCTTGAAGATTTTTTGAAGAAATCAGGAGGCAAAATAGGAATCCGTCAACGGCTTTTGAATTTTGTTAGATCCTCCAATGAGTTGGACAGCATGTGGCGCTCATTTGAAAACAGGATTCAATGGTTTAACAGTTCCGAAGTATCCAAAAATTGCCAAATCCTCATTGGAATAGCTAATGAGGTTCTTCCTAAGCTGCAAGGCGACCTTCGTCAACTGATCAAAGTCTCTCAGCCCATATACAACAAGACACACGTGATGGAACAAGCCATTGATATGATGGAGGGAGCAATGAGGATGCGAGAAGTAGCTGACCACAAAAAGCATCTCAACCGCAATATTTTCGTAGCCGACTTGGCTGTGATAGCTCTACGCCTTCTCGTCGACGAATCGATTAATGTCGGCCAGCAGTATTACAATGAAAAAATGGTTGAGTTAGAAAACCGCATTAAATCCCTCAAAGATAGTGTCGACAGGCAAATATCTTCGATGGAAGATTCAAGTAAGCAAGGTAACGAGTTGGCAACGACAGTGACCAGCGCTCTATTTAGAGAAGTTCGACGGATTATGAATGCCAAAATTACATGTGACATCCGTCAAGCTGTGACAGCATCCGACCATATCATTCACGAAAATGTTCAAAACCAGGCCTACACATCCAGTTTCACTATGGCCAATGCGGAAAACATTCTTAAGTATGTGACCAACATCAACCTATATTTTCTCGAAGTGAGTTTGGACTCGATTCGAGCTATTTTTAATGCCGTCATACACAATCAAACAGCACAGCTCGAATCACTCCTTAATACACTGCTCGGCGATATAAACAACGAAGTCAATTCAAATTCGTGTAATAACTATGCAGAAGTAAACAAAATGATTGAAGAACGCGCTAATAAATCGTTCATGGATAATACCAAGGGCCATACGAATGTAAATTTTAAGTTTCCAGCGGCTCTACCTATGGGTATTCCCAACAGCGATCGTTTCAAATCGGCCTTCAGAATCATTCTTCAGACCTCCTCTGAAATTCCTGGCAAGGTCACCTCGATTATTGCTTCTCTACGCGGTGCAGCCTTTGATCAATGCGTGCGAGCTATACAGCAGAAATTAGGCTGTAATCAGTGTTGCCCCGGATGTGGTTCAAAATGTGAGGTGACCACAGATCATGAGGAGCGTATTGTTCCTCGTATGCCGCGCCCAGACTTTGACCAACCATCAGATGCAAATTCATCTCTTCAAATTCACAGAACTAAGCATCACTTGGCTGCCTGTTTCAAAGGAGGGCACTATTACAAAACAAATCAACCTCTTCTGAGTAAGTGCTACCAACAGTGGACAAGTGGACGGGTGCAATTAAGTGATACCGAAATTGTAAGCCCAAAATCCCTATATTACAACCACTTTCACGCAACTTGGTATGATAATCTGACTCATCTAGCAGAGAAATCCAGCGATCGAAATGCTGAACATGCTGAAAATGACCAACGTAGAGCTTGGATGCTCGTCCGACGCTTTATCTGTCAAAAGTATCAACTGAATGACTATTCGGATAGTGAATATACACAGTTCCCAGAACATTATCCCATGGTTGAATCACTCCCACCTGATTTTACGATCAGTTGGAATGACACTTCGTTGTAAAACTCTTGCTTTGGACCGACTGCTCAGAATAGCTGCTTGACTCTTTCTTTTCTTTCGTTCTTTTAAACTGAGAAATTTTCGATTTCTGCATTTGACCTATGATTGTTCGAGGATGCTAAGTGTCCACTCCTATTTTAAATGCCTTGAAATTATAATAAAATTCGATGGATCAACAGATAATCAAGTTAATCAACTATCATAGAACACTGGACAGAATCCCCTAAAAACGTGTCTCATCTGATCTTATTTTGAAAGATGGCCGGTTGTTAGAGCAAATTAAATACATTAAATCTAAGCAAGACTCGACTTTCTATCGTGTGTTCTGCAAGAGTTAGTAGCATTTTACAGGACATCAAGAGATTGCTTGCATAAACGAATTTTGGATAAGCCTAGAATCTGAAAAGAAGCATCTTTTCGTATAAAAATATATGGCTTTCACGAAATAGCAAGGTAACCTTGATTCTCTCGTCATTCCTAACATTCTCATCTGCTAATATCTGCACAGACCTTCACTGCATTGAACGTTGAACACTAGGGGTGGACAATTTTTTTTAACGGAACTTAATTAATGACTTCCATTAGCCATTAGGGTGTGCGGGTGCGGGTGGGTAAAGAAGAAACGCACACGCACACCCACACCCTTCTCTCATTTATACTAAAATTGATCAATCAG
>CAJNYU010001591.1:0-100216 GCA_905331475.1 Rotaria socialis | reverse complement strand
TTTAGTAAAATAATTTGAAGAAGATTTACCGAAAAACAAAATCTAAGGAAAACAAAAATAGTTAAATTTCATGGTAGTACTGAAATTCAACTAATTGATTCAAATCTAGATCATGAGAATGGCAGACTACACGAAATGGTACCTGTCATATAGTTCAGTGTCTTACATCTTAAATGACACTGAATAATCAAAACTTCACGAATAAAAGAAAATATTTCTAATGAATCAACAAACTTATTCAAGAACATACCGGTTGATATATACCCTGTTTCGGACGACTTGCCTCCCGACACTGAGATATTATAATACAAAGAAACCAGTAAATGGATAAAAAATAGAAAATATGCTTTTTCACAATGAAAAACACAACGAGTCGTTTCGCGAAGGTTATACTGCTTTTTTATCTAGATACTTCTCGTCGAAAGCTGCAAAAATGAAGTTGATAGATTGGGTTGTACTTCTGTGGTAATTTTTACGATCAACTTTTTTCACATTAGTTATTCTCCAACCTCGTAGTTATCAATCAAGCGCAATTTTCAGTGTGTAGGCATTACAACAAGAATCGTATTCATTAATGGAAAACATATTATAGAACTGCAATGAAACAACCGTTCTCTTCATATGCAGCAATTCACAACGTCGAACTAAATTGAAATATAATTATAGGGTAAATTAATCATTTTTGATATCTACGTATTCATGAATAATGTGAATCCGAAAAGGCTGTGTTTAAAATAGTACTTTTTTTAAATTTTTATTACATTTATTCCCTCTACTGAAAGGAGGGTCTTACGAAAAGTGAGTTAAATGCGTTCGTTCGTCCAATAGAAAAGCAGATGCATAAACTTAACTAACCGCAAAACAATATCCTGCAGGGATAGGGTTGGCCGTAGGTAACCGGGATCGGGGAACACGATGGCGTTGTCAGATTTTTGAAATTTTGCTTTTTCGTTTTTTTAGGGAGAGAGAGACTTTTTTTACAAAAAAAATAGTCT
Source organism: Rotaria socialis (assembly GCA_905331475.1). Lineage (NCBI taxonomy): Eukaryota > Metazoa > Rotifera > Eurotatoria > Philodinida > Philodinidae > Rotaria > Rotaria socialis. The sequence goes on along the minus strand of CAJNYU010001591.1, from coordinate 99,221 downwards.
TTGTAAGGGTTGACCGAAGGTAATCGGGATCGCTGAAGATGATGGCGTTGCCAGTTTGTTGAAATTTTGTACTTCAAACAGGTTTATAATGGATTTGGAGCTGTTTAGATCGTCGCATTTTCTTGATAGGAATGCTTTGTAGGGAAATGTTTTGTGGGTACCATTCGATGATGTTTATAGTGTTATATGCATCGTATGGTTATGTGAGATATTATTACGAATAGGCTATAGGCATCGTGCGGTTGAATTGATTCTCAATTTGGGAGCGGCTAGCCGTGAGTGGCGCTCCGGAGGGGCGCCGACGAACGACTAGCCGCTCACCTGCACTGAGAGTTTGAAAGCTTTTTTCAAAATCTTCAGTTTATTCTTGATATGTCAACTTTTATTGCAGCACGAAAAGTTTATTTAAACTTAGCTCCTAGAATTCTAGATTAGCGCATCAACGAACGGACGCAAACTGATAAGTATTCGGGAATCATGTCTCATTCTTCTCTAAATTGTGATGAATTTATCGCATATGTAGATGTAACTGAATTGAATTAGTCCCACAACTGTTGTTTTCGTTTTTTTTGAAAATTCTCTTCGTTTTTATCTAATAATTATAGAGTGAGGTGAACCTTTCAATCAATAATGCAGTGTTTAAAAGGATCACATTCACCGCATATATGAGACAAAACAAGTGGGGGCGGCTAGTCGTGAGTGGCGCCCCTCTGGGGCACCGAAGAATGACTAGCCGCTCCCACTAGTTGAAAATCTGTTGTTATTATAGAACTACTTGCCTTGCAGACTTATAGAACGGTTACACGTTGTCTCGATCAGAAAAGTTGAAACAACTTTCGAAAATAGGACGTATTTTGATTTTCTTCCGACGACAGGTCGTGAAATAATTGCTCAACTCGTGTGAAACATTTGAAATTTATATTTGTTGTGATTATCTTAATAAGTTTAGGTTTTCCTGATTGCGAGTGGATTTGATTCAAAAGATGTAAATCTTAGATTTATCTATCTGTGAACGTGCACTCAAGAATGAATATATCCATTCTAGATGGGAAACGCACCGAAACAAAATGAACCCACATGAGGTTGAGCAAAAATTAGGACAAATCTGACCGAAATCGAGTTAGAAAAAGACACTTTGATGTAATCTCTGATCTACTCGTGCAGATTCATGTTAAATATCTAGTTCATAGACCAATTTGAGTTGTAACTTTACTAAAATGAAGTATTTCGATCATAGCTCTCATGAATGGGTCTTTTTCTTCACTCCGTTATTAAGTTGATCGAAATTTTTTGGGGGCGTAGCTTGAGCTGTACCAGATCGGATGCGCTTAGCTTCAGTATCGCCATATAATATTAGTAAGTAGTAATTAAATGCCGCTTTCTTGGTGATACTTCCAAGCAAGTTTTCTATTTATGCTCGGTTATCAATCGTGTTTTCCATGAAAATCATTTCGAAGCTATAAAATGTGAAGTCTCTCAGCTAAATAGTTTTGGATAGCTACGTTCCACATGACTAAATCCTTTCAGTAGAGAGTTGGCGACGCAAACGTCGCGTTACCTTGTGCATTATTGGAAATTTCTACATTATTCTTAATAATGCATTATAATGCATTGAAAATTTAGGGATTACTCTTCAATTTCGCCATTATTTGGAATAATGTATTAATAGGCATTGAAAAAGTAAAAAAATAATTAATTATAATTCATTAATCCATTTTTCTTTGAAATAATGGAAAATAATGGGTCATTTTTCCATTATTCATCCACTATCGGCTACATAGGTACTGTCGAATGAAGTTGGCGTTTAAACTTTCGCGGCATGATAATCATTATTTTAGATGAACCAAAACTTTGACACAACAATTTGAAACAGACAAGAAAATTCAGAGTATCTGGAAAAGCGCCCAACATCATAGAAACTATGATTTTGCTGAGTTTTGATAGAAGTCTACCAACGCCTCTAGAAGTCACTTGCAGATCTCGGCAGTGACTTTTTCATCATTTTAAACCTACTGGGTATTGTGGTAATTCTGTGATGAGAAAAACTTGCAAAAAAATCTGAAAAAGAACTTTCATATGTTAGCACAGTTCTAGGTACAATCCAGTTTCCTCCATGAAAACAAACAATTTTTACAATTTATGCATAAAATTTATTTCGAAGCGGAGCATCATACGAATCAAATGTAGTACCGCGGGGAGACTTGTAAAAATTTTGCAAAGTAGATTCAAATATTTTGAAAAGTGTGCTTATCAAGGTCTTGGAGGACAATGGTTCAGGTCTAATATTGTTTAAAGATACATCCTGATTGATGTTTTCAAACTGAACACAACTATGTTCATTTGAACTATCTTAATCGGTTCAAAAATTCAGGTTTTTGGTAAGCCTGAAGCTTTTTAGATTTTTCGAATCAATCAAAGCATCGAAATAACTTTTAAGAAACACATATTCTTGGTCTACAGAAAATTCACTATCAGATGATGTGTAAAAGGCAGAAAAGCAATTCGCTTGAAGTTCGCTTTGCGTGAATCTTAGATAAAGAAAAGATTGCCAGCAAAGGATTGACACCTCGACATGAAGTTTTATTTTGGATCGGAAACAATATCAACTAGTTTCACTCAGATCTTTATAACACTTCAGCAAATTTATTTGAAGATGTTATGAAACTGTCGAGAACAATAATGCATTATTTTCATATTTGAATAATACCTTGGTGAGTTTCAAATTACTTCACTAGGCCTACTATCTGTATGAAACAACGTACTCCATTTTCTATCATTAACTTCTTAATACTACACACAAATATTTTCATTTTCTTGTTGAAGTAAAACATAAGATAAGAAAATTCATAAAAAAAACGATGTCCATTTAGCTATGCGACTCAGTAAAGGTTGCTGAGATATTTTGTAGAAAAACATAAAATAAAACATTTTTCACATTATTATGTGTTAATAATTTATCGAAATGAATTTTTTGGCAATTTTTTAGAATTATTGATCATGTATGCTTGTTCAATTTTTATTAATTTTTCTACGACGATTTTCATAAAAAATATTCCTCTACAGTGTCTCTCATTCGTCATAACATGAAAAGAAAAGAATAGAGGAATTATGACAAATCGAGCTGGATGATTTGTAAGAAAATTCACTATTCAATCATAATATTAAAAGTGGAAAGATATCTAAAAATATGCGTTTGTATTCTTTCAACGTGATTTTTTTACGTGTCCAATGAATGAGTAATAGATCAAATTTATATATACATATTAACTTTTTAACATTATATCTTTTGAAGTATTAGATTACAAATGACTCAATCTTTTCACTTCACCTTTCAGGCAGCACAATCAAATCACTAGTGATTACTTCACTCTTTACTATTGGCATATGAACAAAAACGAAAACTCTTGATTCCTGTCTTTTTCATAGCATCATTAAGTTTTAAATAGACAGATATAAAAATCAGTTCTATTTCATTATCTCATATATTTTGGTGATTGACAATGTGTGCAATGAAAGAGCCGTTTACTTTTTTTTAGTAAATAACTAATGACTAATCGAGCCTAGATAAGATTCAAGAAAACTAAACATGTATCATATTACAAAAAAATTGATCTATGACATTGCTGTATCAAACATTTTATTAATGTACAATATTTATCCTTGAATTTGATCTTCCACTCATAAAAAATCGAAGGATTCATTTTTATGATAGACTTTAGTTTGCCTATGCCATATCTTACACTCACTTGCTTTTCTTTGTATAAAAGTTACTTGAAGTGCCAGCTTGGTAGTAATGCTTCTTCATTCGCCGCTGTTTAGTATAATACTTATCGAAAAAAATATTTTACGTGTACATATCAACGATTCAAACCTGTTCCGTATTTATACATAAATTTGAAGCTAATGTTTATTCATTACTTCATTCATCTCGAATAGGACCTTCTACGCACTCACATATTCGAGACAAAAGTAAAATAATAATAAAAACGAATAAAGAAGAGAGGAAGAAGAACAAAACAACCAAAAGATTGTGTCTTCTGACATTTCAACATCACGTAAAGAACACATAGCAACGACAATGGGCAATAAAGCATTACAAAAGAAAAGTAAAACGGCAAATTATAACGAGCTTACGGATAATCAAATTCAAACGTTGGTTTCATCAACTCATTTTTCAGCTCAACAAGTTAGTGAATGGCATCAAAGTTAGTAGTTTGTAACTTGTGTTCTTTTTTCTAATTTTTTCTTTTGAGACAGGCTTTATACGCGATTATCCATCAGGTTTGTTTAATTATTTGCAACTACTGTATTTTATTCAATATTTTCTTAAATAGGTAAACTTGATCGAAAGCAATTTATCGAAGTTTATCGGCAATTTTATCCACAAGGAAAAGTATGATGAAAAAAAGATTGTATTTGTTTATCTCAATTCTTAATATTAATATTAGGCAGGCAACTTTTGCTCTCTAGCATTCAATGCATTCGATCGAGATCATAATGGTGTGATAGATTTCAATTTGAAAAAAAAATACAATAAAAATTGATCATCATTTTAGGTATTGTGGATTTTAATGAATTTCTTACGGCTATTGCTTTGACAATGAGCAGTAATAATCTATACATTCTATTTGATATTATATTCATTCAAATTTTTTATAGGTGAAATAAAAGATCGTCTGGATCTTGCTTTTTCAATGTATGATATCAATGGCGATGGTTTACTGGATAAAAAAGAATTAAGTGTGTATTTTTTTATAAAGTATGAATGCGAATGCTAATTTCTTCCTTTTATTCGTAGTTCATATTATTAAATTGATTTATGAAGTGAATGGAAAGAAAAAATTCAAGCAGGATCTTTCACCAGAAGATACAGCTCGTATGATTATTGAAAAATTTGATAAGGATGGTGATAGAAAACTTTCTCGAACAGAATTTATTGATGGATGTTTAAATGATACAGAATTACGAAAATTGCTTACACCGTGAAAACATTTTTGCTACCTTACTGTTTGTGTAATATAGGATCTTTTATTTGTACAGTCAATTCGTTAATTATAGTTAGTCTTTTGGAAAAATAAAATTCATCTACGGAACCTAATTTTTTCTTTGCATTTCTTCTGGTTTGTTTGACGGTTCACAGAATAATTCAGAAGTTAATTCAGAAGTTAACAATAAATTCTTTAAACATATGGTAACTCGCAACATTAATATTTTGTAATCACAAAAAGAAAGGCTAGTCTTTGGAGATCAATATATAATTATGAGGTGACATCCACTTGAGTCAATTTAACGATAGATTGATTTAAATACTTTACTGTAGCTATACACTGATATAGTCGATATAGGGTTTCCTTGTTTTAAGATTCTCTTAGTAGTTTAATTTCAAATCACATGAAGTTTTCTGGATACGTTTTAACTGCATTGAAAACCCTAGCGTATAAGTTCTAACACTTTATATCACAATGTTTTCAGCAGATATTCAACAAACAAAAGCTAAAAATAGCATTTTAAAGGCACTATATGATTTCATTCTATACATTTTTCTCAGTTTAATAGAAATTTTCAGAATAAAATGCTATCTTTTTGAAGCTTTACTTTCATGTGAAGAAAAAGAATGACCAAGCTACTGAATATCATAAAAATTCTCTAAAATTGTTATCTCATTTTTATGCCTATGCCTTGTTTTCGTAAATGATTAGAATGAGGTTTAGTAAGAGAAACACGAGCATTCAAGCTTCCTGTAATATTTTATAGAATGTGCAATCGGAAAAAAACTAAGAGTGAAAAAGATTTCCTACTTGCATAGAGAATGAGACAATGATGGGATATGCTAAGATTGAAATTAAATTTAGCCCGAAAGGTAGCTTTATCTTTGATCTTTATAAACTAATATGTCGATGGTCAATGATAGAAAAATAAATACAAATTATTTGTCAAAGGATTCTATTAAACTTCAATAAACTCATTAAATTGAAACGATGACAAATATTCAATTGTTTTTACGAACAAAAGCAAATACCATCATTAATAGAATAAATTGTCTTCAATCTAAAATGCACCAATATTCGCATGACTGAACAATCACATGTTCAATGATCACGATAAAAGAAAAAGAAGAAAACCCGAACGAACAACAAAAACTACTCGTGATTGTTTCGATTATCATCATTCAAGTGTGACCAACGAAACGAGTGCACCTTGCTGTCTATTTATCTGTGCACAACATAAAAATCTTGATATTCATCACTACCCGTATGGGTAGTGACAAGTTTACTTCTACAAAGTCAAGGAAAACTGTTTTGAAAATATGTAAATTACTATGAATTGTCTTCGTCTTCATCCATTGGAAACATCATATTATGCTTCTGTTCAACCAATGTGATCAACTTATTTAAACCAAGATCAACTCTTTATCAATTTTACGGTAGAATTAGTCTATCGTTGTCTTTTTTGTTTTGTTTCAATCTCACTACTGTTGGCGATGTCTTTCAAAATATTTGTTTTAAAAAACAACTATTTTTTAATCGTGTAAAAATATTTAATCAAATTTCTTAAAATAAACGTTAAACTATTGTTAACACCGATGTGCGACACCTTTTCATATTTACCTTTCACAAATAATTCTGTTGAATATTATACTGACGAATACACAACTACGATAAGGTATGTATGTGCGCGCGCGCACGCACGTAATGTAATCTCGTTCAAGAATGCAGCATGCAACTTGTTCATTTATATTGATCACAGTGTTTCTATAGCACGTCATTGAATCGTATTTAACTTGAATGTCAACACAACATCGACGGATTACAATTGTTGAGAGTTAATATGTGATTGAAGTGAGTTTTCACTGAAAATATCATTGACAAAAAAACTAAATATTGACTATATTATCTTATTTTATCGTAGACAAAGTAATAAATCTTAACCATTAATTTAATTACTGATCATTTTTATGAAAAGCAAGAAGTTTTCTACTACAATATTGTTATTGATCATTGATAAATTTTTTGCAAATAGACGTATACTTTATATTTTCACTACGTTCCAGATAACAAGTTGGCAAATTAATCAAAATGGAAATTGACGATGTTTTACCTTGTCGAAAGTTTGCATTCAGTATAGGTCATTTTCTCAATGATTTATGCGCATCAGTGTGGTTCTCGTATTCACTTGTCTTCTATCATGTTGTAGTAAAATTTTCAAATAGTTCTGCTGGTTATTTATTATTGATTGGTCAAGTAGCTGATGCTCTAGCAACTGCTTTCGTTGGTTTCGCCTCGGACAAAACAAAGCATGGCCTATGTGGAAAAAGAAAATCATGGCATCTACTAGGTTTGTATAAACTCATAGAGTATATTTATTTTCGTTTTTTAGTAAAAATAAAAAAATTGAATCTTTTGAAGGGGTCATTTGTGTACTTTGTTCATTTTCAATATGTTTTCAAGTGGAAAATGAAGCTTTTACATCAATTGTATCGCCATTTATTTATTATACAATTTTTATAATAATATTTCAATTTGGTTGGGCATGTTCACAAATTGGACATTTATCAATGTTAAATGAATTAACATCGAAAGATGGTGAACGTGTTGCTTTGAATGCATATCGTCATGCTTGGTCAATTGTTGCAAATATATTTGTTTATACTGTTACTTGGTTTTTGCTTGATAAAAATGAGACAAGACATAACAATCATATGGATGACAATGTTTTTCGAGTAAAACTAATCCAGTGAAAAACTGTCAAATTATTAAAAAAACGTTTATTTATAGATGTTAACTCAAATCATTATTGTGACTGGTTTTTTTACGTCTCTCATTTTTCATCTTGGCTCCAAGGAATCTATATCTTCAGCAAGTATGAAAAATATAATTACATATCACTGTCTTTAAGCTCTCAGTTGCGTTCACGTTGAATATATTCACATGGTATGGTTAAATTACCTTTCAAAAAAGAAAAAAAAAGAATTGCTAAGTACACTTGTAAACATGAATTGTTACTTGAAACTTAATCATATATAATCCTCATTTTACAAACCTCTATACGAGAATAAAAATAGATTCTTCACTTTTCTTCAAAGTAAATTTTTTCCATGGATTCTCATACTCTAATGAACTTTTATTTTATAACACATTAGTCCCTGAAAGTCTTCTACACAGTCAAAGTTCATAGAATTGAAATCTCCTATACAATATTGAATATATTTACTTCGAGAGGAGTGAACATTCGCAGTACGAAATACAAAACTATCATATTTTTCGCTTTAGAGCAATATAAAATACTCTCGGTTACATCTTATACATGGTATGATGTTTTATGTGATACTCAATTCTATGGCATATCACTTATTTGGGTGTTTACACGTGTTATGAGTAATGTTTCACAAGTTTATTTACCTTTATATATTATGGATAGCACTGATGCAAGTCAAGTAGATCGAGTTCGTTATTATTTTAAAAACAAAAAACATTTTGCATTGAATTAAATACATTCCTATTTAGACATTTATTGCAGTAGGTCCACTATGTGTGTATATTAGTGGTTTCATAACTTCATTTCCGATGCGAAAAATTAATAAATATTTAGGACGAAAGAAAACAATGATCGTTGGACTTATTGCTGCTCTTGTATCATCATTTCTTTTCTGGCATATTTTTTCATTAAAAAACAATCTTGGTATTTCAATGCAATTTACAATTCTCATTGCTGCAATATTACTTGGAATAGGAATAACAACAGCACAAATTACATCAAGTGCATTTACATCTGATTTTATTGGTGAAAATACAGTGAGAAAATATTCATCGATTGTTAGTCTATTCTATTTTTTTTTCGAATAGGAAAGTAGCGCATTTGTTTATGGAGCTATGTCATGTTTGGATAAACTTGCGAATGGATTAACAATTATTTTTATACAAGAATATAATCCTTGCAGGTACGAAAACGATTTTTCTTCTTTTTCATTAAAACAATTATTTCTCTTGTTTTTTTCTTCTTTTTTTATAGTACATGTTTAACATGTTGTCCAATTTTTTATCGACAAATCCTTTCATATGTACCAGGTGTTACAGCTATTTGTACACTATTGATACTAATAACTATTAGAGGTCTTCATAGTAACAATCGACATGGAGATGCAAAACGAAAATCTATAAGTTCGTTATTTCATGGAATAGCACAACGTGCTCTCAAAATAATATTAACGAAAGTTATATGATGATTCTTCATCATCATTTGATTAGGCGGATATATTTTTTAATCATTGAAAATCTAAAATATTCCGACCGACCAGTTTACTGCTTTATATTGTTCTGTACAACATAATTCGATAATTTATGTACAAAAAATTTGCGAATTTATATAAAGTGTAAATCAACATCGATCATATTTTTTTTATCTATATATACAGTCGTTGCTATCATTTTGTTATCTTATATCAATACCGAATAAAATTGTTCATCGAAAAACAAAAGTATAGCTATTTTATTTGTCTAACAAGCCCTGATATTCTTCAATTAGAATACTTAATGATTATCAAAAGAGTTTGATTAGTAGAAGAAAAAAAACTTTTTACATACATTTCATTTTCTATCAATAAATATTTGCAGCTAAATTCACAATAAAACCGAGAGAAAAAAAATAAGCAATGACCAAGAAGATGCCTAAAGCAAAAAGTTACTCTTAAAAGTTTTCAATAGTGCACCCACACCCTATGATAGTTCCATTGTTTTTTCTTTTTTAAATATTCACATGGAAAACGGAACTGTAGGATGCGATTACTATTCATAGCATAGCACTATCGATAAGGTCCAGCTGTTGACTTTCTCATTCCTTGCATCTCCACCTACATAATATTTTTCGCCTTTCAGCATATTCAATCGTTTTTCTTCGAAATAAGCAAGTCAACAAATCAATACTATAAAGAATTCACACGCAGATAATTCAGTAATTTTTCTTCTTATTTTCCATTTCCATAAATGAACAATGTAATTGTTCAAAGCTTTGAATTTTTCACTGCAATAACTCAATCTTAAACTATATATGCCAAAATTGAACATACTATTTTAACAACATTTTATTATTTACAAATTTAAATTTAAAGCTTCAATCATTCATCGAAGTTCTTTTTCCGATGTGCAAGAAATAAAATGAAAGAGAAAATTATGCATATTAGTATTTATAAGAATACATATCGGAATAATCAATAAGACGGAAATTATAAGCTTCATCAATGAATTACCAATTGAAGCACGAGCTCTTTTGTGGTCTCAAGTAATCAATGAATCATGCTGACTTGATATTTATTTTTCATCTTACATCATTTTATGATTTACATAACTAAACCACTGAAAATAGAACTTCTACGAGTAAATATTGAACGAAATGTAGCGTTCATTAGTTGGCGTACATGTTTCTTGTTTTTCTGAAGATATAAACCAATTCGGTTTTTTTAGAAAGAAAAGATACACTGAAAAACATTAAAAAAAATGTTGTTTATGAGTTTCATTAATATTTTAGCTATTCTGCATAGCAGAATCTAATGTTTGCTTTTGCGTATCTCAATGATAATTCTATTATTCAGTGAGAGGATTTACATGGCGATAGTATTAGGATGAATACTAATCCAAAATTTGCGTTTATGAATATCGAAAACATTTTGCTGAAAGACTAACAAACACTCACTGCTTCATTCAAAGAAATTAATTAATTAGTTTTTGAAAATTCTTGAATTTAATATTTTATACTGATGTTTATTCTTTAGTAGTCCAGAGATTACACCTGATTTCTATAAAAATTATTTAAACAAAAAAAAATTTATATTAATTTCAATGTAATAATGAAAATAAATTATTCGTGTTGGTTTTCTAAGTCTATAGTTCAGTTCTTATTTAATTAAACTTCACATATTTTTTGTTTTATTTACACTATATTCGTCACACTTCGTTGCTTGCCTATGACAACGTATTTTCTTTTGGGATTACTATTCGTCACTAACGATGCTTGTATTTTTCTCTTTGATTTCGTAGCTACGTATAAAACCAAAAAAAAGAAAGAATCAATTATTCTTTATTCTATCAACATTTCTTTTGATTAGCACTTTTCGTTCTTCATTAATTTCAGTAATCAATACGCACTATGTTTATTATGAGTATAAACTTCAATCTCAACAAAACTTACAACAGCATGTACAGGCGATGTAGATGAGGAGAAGAATGAATTGACTCTTTTTTTTTTATATTTATAGTGTTAAGCATGGCATCAGCTAATGTAAAGAAATTTTGTGCCACATGTCTCAAACATGGTGATGTGTTCACTTGTCGTGGTTGTCGAAAATCATATTGCGCTAAACATATCGATGAACATCGAGAAAAACTTTCCAAAGAAGTAGCTAATCTTGCAGACGAACTTGAATTTGTACGAAATAGTTTAAATCAAGAAAATGAAGCACAATCTCTTCTTTCTATGGTGAACAAATGGGAACAAGAATCGATTGCAAAAATTTGTCTAGCTGCAGAAACCGTTCGAACAGATATACAACGATGTATAGATCGAAATAATCTCGAAGTGAAAATTCCCTTTGAAAGAATATCCAATGAACTTCGATCTTGTCAAGAAAACGATGATTATACAGAAATAGATCTTAAACGATGGACTCAACATTTAGAAGAATATCGCGACAAAATAGAAAAACTACCTAATATTGATATAAATAATGATGATGATACTGGAAAAATTCATTTAGTTAAAATAAGAGATATGAACGACGAACTGCAATCTTATTCTATTATTCATTCAACACCTAATCTTGATAAAAGTGCGTTTAGTATTCCAGAACCAAATCTTCTCGTTCGGGAAAAATTTGACGATGTTTTTGGATCGGTTGCCTTATTAGACGATGGTCTTGTAGCAACATATGCTGGCCCTTGGCTAGGTGATTCAAGTATTTGTGGCATTAACGTTTATTCAACTGGAACACATCACATTCGTTTTCGTATTGTAGAAAAATTTTATGATTCACCCTTCTTCGGTATAATTACTGCATCGCAGAAAAATGCAAAAGGCGTTTTAGGAACCGTATCGACAAATGGATGGTGGAACTTTGACTTTCCTATCATAAACGGTGAAAAAGATAATCGCGTTGGAAAAGACAAAATAATTCGACTACAAGATGACCTTACATTAACATTAGATTGTGAAAGAAAACAGATTTTTCTCAAGCATCATCGAACGAAAAGACTTCTTCATATACCCGTTGATATGCGAGCATGCCCTTTTCCATGGAGGATACTTGTTGTTTTACATCGTCGCGGGGATACCGTACGCATTATAGGTGGTACATTAAGTTTAACGAGAGAAAATCTATCAAGTAGATTAAGTGAAAATCGACCAATTTAAGATGAAATATGAAGCCTTTTTTTCTTATTTGACTTTAAATATAAATCTTTTATCTACCAACATCAAATATATAATATACATACTTTTTTCTACAGATTTTTCTAATTTAACAGATCATACTTATTGGAACATTTAGATATCATGATAATTCACAAATGATATATTTAAAAATTTTTATACCATTGGTTAGTTATAGAATGAGCCTAGTCGAAATCTGACATACGGCATAGCATGTTGACTATTCTATGCAATAAACCTGCACTTCTGACTAGCTAAAATATACATGGGAAAGTTAAAGAATGGAACACAAAAGAGTTCTATATCAGCTCACTCTTCTTCTCAGATTTGCAACTGATTCTTGTGAATTCTTTCATAAGCATTCAAATTAGCCCTAGACGTAGTATTATTTATTATATTTAGATGAAAATGATTGTTGTTGAAAATATTTTGTTGTGCCTATCGAGTACAATGGCTTGTAGAATGATTCATCCATCTTATTGTCGTACCTCATCAAGAGTGCAGCAAATTTCAGATACATTTGAATTTTTCTTCCAATAAAAATTCTTCTTCTTTTTATTGCAAAAAATAAAGTGATAGATTGAAAAAAGAAATCTTTTTTAAGACCCACTTCAAAATTAAATTCTAAGTGTGTTTGATTAGCTCTTGAAACAAAGAAATTCTCGCATTCCTTCTTTCTTGTTTTCATCGCCACGTCCGAGAATCGCATGAAAAACAGTCTAAATAAAATTAAACCAAAACATGTAAGTCATCGTTCCTCGATCGTTAGCTAATTCGACTAAATCAATTGCATGAATAAATGTCGTTAAAACTATTACCAGGAACAAGAGAAAAAAATAGAACTATTACGACTGGGAGAATCATTTGCCGACTTATTTGACACGAAAGAATGAAATAAATTTGTTTAGATCACTATGTGACTAGAATATCATTGATCGACAACAGATCAGCTGTGGAAACTTGCAAGCAAATATTTTTCTCTAGGCTACTCTTTTTTTACTGATTTCGTGACTACTATTTGATTGTCTTCTATGCAAATAGTTTCTATCTATGAAAAAATCAAGCTATTGAATCTACCAAAGACTGGGCATTAATTAAAAAGCAACTTAAATCTATTAGAAATGTTAGTTTGACAGTGATTAATTATCATTATTAGTGTTCGTTTGTAGTAAAGAAAAATAGTCGTTCACGTTTAATGGCATTTCTTTAGAAAGAGTTGAAGTTACTCATAGTATCACAATATTTATTTAACTAATATGATTAGTAACAAGAGTTTCTCTAATAATTATTTAAATAAGCGGATTAAAATGTTGACATCGAGCAAGCCACCAACAATTATTTTTCTGTTGTGAAAGTACAATTACTCAATGCATAACAAAACATTAGTGATTGATTCAAGAAAAGACACCATTCCTCATTTGTCTGAAAAACTGTAAAACAAATGTTGATGTTGCGTGAATTTTTCGTATTTTAAATATAAATTTTTCAAATAGCAAATGGCATCAAGAAATTAATTGATAGCTACTATCTTGGACGATATCCTCTAAAAATCAATTCACTTTTTTTTTTATCAAGCAAAAGTATATAAAACTAAATAGATATTTATGAACGGACTGACGTAACAGCCAATCAAGGATGAGGGAACTGTTTGTTAATTGACTTTTCGCTCAACTAAGAACTATTAAAATTTCGAATGTCGTTTGTATCATTCTTGCAAGAAATTCATTTTAAAAATTCAATTTCTGTTTAATTGAGAAATCATTTAGGTTTTCAATCAGTATGAATATTAATTTACAGACCGTTCTTCTGTTTTTTTCTTAATGTTCAATAGACAAATAATTATGTTTGCCAAGAAACGAAAGACGAACGTTTATTGTCTGAGTCAATTATCCGTTAACAAACTATGGTCATGTACACGCTGAAAAAACAATACCGTTTAGTAAACATATGATTAGTTGTCGTTTAGTCGATATAACCAGGTGTCGTTTTCTCTTTGTTATTGAGCTCGAATAGGAGAATATTCTTTTTAATTAACTGTTCCTTGTTCCACCCACCTGCATTGTACAGTCAAACACTTGAATGAAGCAGAGAACAGTAAAAAATCAAATTTGATATGACACATTCTTTGCCTCCTCCCTTCACTCAATTCAATAGAACAAATATACGTAATTCATGTATTGTTCGTCAAGAGATTAACAACTATATGATCAGTTCGAAGTTGCTTACGGTGGTTGATCTTTTTCTTCATTGGCTATATCTTAGTGCCCTGAAGGAGACTCGTGTGCATACTATATGTTCAACATTGAATGTCGTTTAATTTCAATCATATACAACACATATCATCAGCATCATTGAGAAAAGCAATCAAGCATCGCTAATCATAAGCTCAGGTAAAAACATCGGAATATAATGAACGATGATGAAATCTTATATTTTGTTTTCTTATGTTTAAATGAAGAATATGATTCGTAATATTGATTAATTAATCGATGGGAACACAGCCGGATTTTTGTTTTGAGAAAAAAAATAATGAAAAAGTTTGTGCGAACTAGAAAAATCTGCTGTACGATTATATATATATATATATATATATTAGGCAAAACATTGAAGAAATAACTATCATTAGTTTCATGTTTCTCATACGAATAGGTAAGGAAGTAATATGAAGAAAACAGTCAAAAATATTGGGAAAAAAAAAACAACAGATTCTCATTGTTATTTTTCATTTTTTATTTTTTATTCTGTAATTTATCTCGAGAATACTATTTTTTTGTACCTACGCTTTCTTCTACTTTGAGTACATATAGATATTGATTTATTTTCTATTATGATTTTCATTGGTCACTATTTTTCTTGTCTGTTCTATCCTATTAGTCGTTTGCTTTCGTATTCATATACTTGCATTGATATTTTTGTTATTACTGACAAGAGAGACAGAGAGAAAGAGAGAGAACACGAAGCAGAGAAGAAGAAGAAGAAAGAAAAAAAGATTAGATTACTCTCAAACGTCTTTTTTTTATCAAACATAAATATAATCAATGCGTTTATTATCAAATCAAACTGATCAAATGCCAACAGCTTCGAAAGTATTTTCGGATCATGAAAGCGACGAATTCGATGACGATGACAACGACATGATGGTAGATTATTCTGATGATCATCGTCAATCAACAGAAACTTCAACACATAAAAAATTTAAAAATCGATCGAAACGAACTGGTCGAAAATCAATTCCATTAAAAAAACGATCACATCTTAAACGATCAAGTAAATCAATTCAATCATACGATGGCTTTGATACGTATGATATGGATGATCTGAATCCAATAGAAAATGGTCAAACTGCTGGTCAACGTCATGCAGCTAATTTACGAGAAAGAAAACGTATGCAATCAATAAACGATGCTTTTGAAGGTTTACGTACACATATACCTGTACATCCATACGAAAAACGTTTATCAAAAGTTGATACACTTCGTTTAGCTATTGATTATATAGCTTTTCTAAATCGTTTATTAAC
The DNA here is from genome assembly GCA_905331475.1 of Rotaria socialis. NCBI lineage: Eukaryota > Metazoa > Rotifera > Eurotatoria > Philodinida > Philodinidae > Rotaria > Rotaria socialis. Next base: position 83,284 of record CAJNYU010001591.1, on the reverse strand, counting down.
AAATACATCTCAAACAGATTCAATTCATTCATTACCTCAACCGTCGCATCGTTTTCGATCACATCCATCACATCCTCATGGTAATAATTGTCCTGTTTTAACAAGAAAAAAAATCATTCTAGATTGTACACCAATCATTAATGATGAAACTAACGAAGGTAAGATATGTCAATTAGGTTTGATGCATTAAATGAATAAGCGTAAATAGATCAGACAAAAATTTTCTATGACTCTTCTACGAGTAACCAGGCGGAATAAAGTATTCTTAGTCATCAAACAAAATCGGTGAATTATTTTCTTTTTTTTTATTATCGGATACAACAAATGTATATATATATATATTTATTTAAATCTAAATTTATCCGATCCGATATTATCTTTTAGTCCCATTAGATTTGTTCATCATGCATCTATTTATTTATTTAGTTTAATTATTGACATACGTGTGTAAGATAAAACATGATTCTTCTATATATATATATATATATATTTTTTTTTTGTAAGAAAACAGTAGTTATTCTTGTTGTTAAGTTCTCTTCAGGGAATAATTTTTGTGTTTCTCTCGTGTTGAGTTGACTTAAGGCAAGAAAAAATAAGATATTGCTAATCGAACACTTGAACAGTGTGAATATGTCGATAATTTTATCATCATCATCATCATCATCATCATTTGTATAAAGTTTTTCTTTTCTTTCTGTTTGCCAACACGATGCATATGATGAGTGTTCAAATATAAACAGATTGAAACAAAAAGGAAGCAAACAATTTAATCGAAAAAATGGACAAATGATGATGATCCAATATACTTAAGGAAAATAAAATCAGTAACATAAAAATCAGCTGCCGGAGATGATGACAACGAGGGAAAAAAATGAAACTATAAAAGTGTTTATTTTATCGTATTCTATATAGACAAAACAAGTATCTATCGTTTCCACTTGAAATCCATTTATCATCATTTCAAACTAATGAGCATTGTTTTCTCGTCTCTATCCCCAAATAAAGATGCTCATACTCGAAGTATTTTTTCCTTTCCTATTGTCCCAGCTGGCTAGTGGTCGCGTGCCTCCGCCCATTTATCATGTAAATATCCAACAGTCATTAGAATCAGTCGGTCAAATTTTCTCCAGTCTTTTTTCCTGCACATTTGATCTTTTACTATAGTGACACTAACCGATATAAGTAAATCATCACGTATCTCATTTGGATTTGATTGTCTTGCTTTATTCTTTTTCTTGACCATAAAAAAATAAAAGAATATATGCCGCCGTCAATTAGTCATTTTCCAATTCTTTTCTCTTTTCTTATTATCTTACTTATTCGTTAGTTATTATTACATCATTCTAAACTAGTTCCTCTTGACTAATCGATGAGTGTATACCGCTATGTTGTTTGATATTATGTATGTTTTTATTTCTCAAAATAAAAATGATACGATAGGGGCAAAAAATCAAGTTGTCTATCCAACAACATAAAAGAGTGAAAAGTGGTCCATCATCTTGAATGATACTAACCGGTATCGTCAAAAAAAAACAAAGACTTGTTTATACTACGGATTATTTTCTAATATTGCCTCTGGCTTGTTTATTCTCACCGTTGAATAGAGAAAAAAGCAGAAGTGTTCAATGAGAAAAAAAGAAATTTCTTAATCATATATTAATGTTTTCTTTTTATATATGTATATATTTTTTATTATTGATTAGAACAAGCAATTTTGGGTCATTCATTATCATGGTATGATGCATCATTACATCATTTAGTTCATCATTCATCTGTAGTTGCACCTGGTTGTAATACTTATCATTCGGATATACTAGTCATTACAGCTAATGTATGGATACCTGAAATGCTTTCATCACCAAATTCAACGCGCACAGCTACATCACCCATTTGTTCAGCTCTTCCGCTTAATATTCCAATAATAACTAATCGTGATTCTGTTCATATAAGTGATAGTGATAATGATGACAATGAAGAAAATGTAAGTCCAATTGGCCTTAGCTCGAATCATTTACAACAAATTCAATCACAATGGGATATGTCAATCAATGGAAACGAATTTTTGCCTGTTTATAATAATCATCATTCTCATCATCATCATCAACAACAACAACAGCATCATCATCATCAGCAGCAGCAACAGCAAACAACAGTTTATGAAGATGATCATGTTTGGTATGAACGATTAAGATCGATGGCAACATCAATTGGTAGTGAACAACCATCATCTTCCGATTCATCATCGAATGACATTCAACAACATCATCAATTATTCGATGTTTATTCTCAACATCTTCCACCACCAATGATGACTACAGTTAGTATTGATCCACATATGAATTATTATTCAACTAATCATGCTCTTGATCACTATCATCAACATCATCATCATATACCTGAATATCAGACAATGTTTTCATTTTAATTGTTTTTTGTTATGAAATGAAATGAAAAAAAACAATACATGTTGTAAAAGAGAAATGAATGTTGAATTTTAGTTTAAATAAAGTATTAAAATAATCATGTATATTATTAGAATTCAAAGCTTATTTGATCTTTGACAAAATGGATCAATATGAGCAGATATCAAAGGCGGACAAGAACACGATTAGTAGTTTCATATATATATATATATTGTTTAGTAACCACGCCTTCGGCTCTTTTTCTCTTCCATCTTATAATTGTATGTTCATGTCTTTCAGTAATAGATATACTTTTGAACAATATCAATGATGAAAGGGAAGTAGACATGGACACGTGCTTGCTTGTTCGATTTTGATTTTTTCTCCCTATTAGTCGAATTTTATCAACGAATGAAAGAGTGCACAGTTATCAGAACACTTCATCGTATCAGTAAAATGGTGAGAAAAATAGCAGCTTTAATATAAATTTTGAAAAAAAAAGAAGTTTCCAATGAAAAAAAGAAAAGAAATATATATGTATATTTAAATTCAGAATAAGTTCGAAATGAAAATGTCATAGTTGTCAAGGTCATATTGATAATAAACGATGGCTTCTTTGGGAAATATGTGATTCTCTTTGAACAAGTTGATTAATCTGTTATGAAAAGAGTTTATAATAATAAAAAAATATTTGAGATGAAGGAAAAAAATGGATTGATTTTCTTTTGCTCTTTTTTTTTCGAAGAAAACATCAAAGATTAAATCTTTTCGAAGACTGTCAATTCAAAGCAAACAGTCAGTATTGCTTTAAGGCAATCGGTGATAACGAAGATTAAATCGCTTGCATTTATTTGACTAAACACTTATTGACATACGACGGAAATCAGAACAATATTCGATCTTTCGATTTTGTTTTTTTTCATTTTCCGATATATCTGTTTACTCAAAAATCATAGAAGAAATTATGTTAATAAATGTACATGTACTTTGCTCCGTAATACTTATATCTCTATTAATGACCGGTGATGAGATTACATCGATTTGTATTCCGGTTAGAAATGTCAATGGTAAATAATATTCATCTATGAAAATTTTGATACAAATCAACAATTTTGTTAAGGAAAGAAATAGTAGCTGATAGCGTTAATGAGTATCGTTTTGTGTGTGCTATTCATATTTGAGAATGACAAAAAAGTAGTGAATTTCACTTCAATTATGAACTTGAATATCGTTTTTCTTTTGTAACCACGATCGAAAAATGAAGACTTTAAAACGAATAGATGACTTCTGTTTTTTATCATTTCAAACTTAACATAGAACACGGCCCTTGATGTCTTTGAAAGTTATGAATTGTTCCATTTCATTGTAAAAATTTATAATGTCTACCGAAGATAGAAACATCGTGATATGAGACAATTTTCATTTTTAGAAAGATGTAATCGTATATTGAAGATTAAGAGCTGGGTATTTGCATCGTATATTACTATTGCTGACTACATTTAAAGACTTATTTCTAAACTGATACCTGAATTTTTTCATTTGACATTATTAAAATGAATGATAGTTAAAAAGATTTGCTGCTCAATACTTCCTAGTACATAACCATGGATTAAAACTTATACGGATGCTAATTGACTTTAAAAAAGTAAAAGAGGCTACGAAATGACATTCGAGTATGTGATTGTTAGAATATGCTTGGCTTCAGAAAGTAAATACGTCTCTTGTTAATGATGCAGTCAGGTGAGACCTAGAAGGAGATCTCTATTCTCTTTCACTGACGAACATTGACCTCGGTTGGTAAAGTCATTTATATAAAAAAAAAAAAACATACATTTTCGACTTGGTTAGCTATTTAATCTGTTTAAGAAAATTCTTATTCTTAAATGTTGTTCAAACAAAATGAAAACTAGAAATCATTGAGATTTATGAATGATTATATGTGCTTGTTTTTTGTTGCAGTTATCTATTTGTTTCATTCAAGATAGTCTTACAGAATGATAGATTCTCTTTTGATAAAATATTCATTTCTAACTATAGTTACATTAGAAATGTAATAATAATAAACAGCTGACTACAAGAACTATAACGTTTGTGAAATGCTTAGATTAGCGAACATAATAGACGTAATCATCAAATGCAACGAATGAACTAATTAAAAACCATATAGCAAATATTTTGGGAACATATACGTATATATGCGTATCTGTAATAAACAATAAAATCAAATATTGCCATCAGCTACCTGACGAAAATGCAATTAGATAATCTTATAAGAGCAATATACGACTTCTTTCTTTATACAATTCTGTATTTACATGATCATTCTGAACCATTGTCTATTTATGAGAAGAATAACTTGTGTGATAAAGTTTGCAAGGTTATTTTTTTTCGACATACGAATGTAATAGATCCAATTACTTGATGGTTATCAAATCGATGCATCGATCAAGATTTGAGGTTAATATTTGATGACAGAAGCCAATCTGAATTATATTTATTAGAATAAAAAGCAAGACAATGTTCTTCTGTTCTTCATGCAATACGCATTTGTATCGTTTTATTTTTATCTTTTATTCATTCTGTCAAGGTGTTTGCATTGCAAGTTTTCTTCTTCACGTGGTTGTTTATGTACAAAGGTATCAAATAGATGATGAAATTATATATATATATTGTAGTTCTTGTTCATATCGAATGGACTTTCGGAATTCGATGTTATTCATGTACAGGTAAAAAGAATGGTGAACAAAATCTGTTTGATCCATGTTTGAATCCAGCTGAAAACGTAGGCGATGGAAATGTCTATGAAATTGATTGTTTAAATACCAAACTTTGCTGGAAAGCAGTAACAGGTGGCAAAATAAGACGTGGCTGTGGAGAGAAACGATGTGCATTTATACCTGATATCAATATGGGACCACTGGTTAGTCAAACATGCTGTTCAAATGATTTATGCAATCGAACATCTTCAGTTATGTTGTCGAAAGCAATAGTGTATTCTATTAGTTTTTTAATCTTTTTTTTTCGTTTACTTCATTAAATAAATTTGAACCGTTTTTATAGACAAAAAGTTTTTTAATTGCTTTTCTTAACGATTTTTGTTTCTTCTCGTTTTTTTTTCTTTTTTCTTTTCATTTTATGCATTACCAATACACCCGATGGGCACTTGAAAACGACATTTTAAAAAGTCACTTTTCTTTTTATTGGCCATCCCACCCATTGACTACCCATTTTCTCTTTTTCCGCTCATGTTTGTCAAAAAGTTTCTCTCCTATTTTTACTCTACATGCACACACAAACACAAACATATCGTTTATCATTACCAACACAGAGGCGCAGTCAGTGACATTGTAAATAAAGTTGGATTTACGACAACATCAATAATTTTGTAAAGAAAAAGAAAAATACTTCAACAGGTTGGTGACTTTATAACTGATTACTTGTAGCAAATTTATAATTGTTTTGATTTAGATAATCATAGGCTTCTGCTTTTTTTTTTATGAAATACTATAACATTTAACAAAACATACATTTACTTTTCGAGTTTCGGTGCATTGTGGCTTTTTTGAAGAAAAAAAAACATGAGATTTCTATAGAGACATTTGTGTTTTGGTTACTCTAGAAATGATTGATTCTTTATTATCAATGAATTATTTGAACATATGCTTTATCGAATTTCTCAAACCAATAAGTATATATGACGAGTTTCCGCTGTCGTAATTCTTCTCCTTCTACTAATGGTAACATTTATTCGCTGATACAAAAGTAAGTCATCGGTAATGAGTTGACATTTCAAAGAATAGAAGCCGGATAGTGTAATATAGGTTCGTTTGAATTCTTTCAAAGTTATGTTTGTAAGAATTACATTGTTCTGCATAATATTTCCTCAGTAACTATGCCGAAAAGCAGAAAGAGTAAAATGAATTTTGAAAGAAAAACAACAGAATGACAAATGTTGAAGTTGGACTGAAATAAGATGAATAATGATTGTCATCATTAAATTTATTTGGTGCTATTCTATTTGAATATTTAGTGACACTACTTCTTTCCTCTATGCTTTAGAATCACACCCCATAATCTTTTCTGAAATTAATTCATTTAAAATCATCAAAGTATTGATCAATGGTTTTTTTTAGCATAAAGGTAAGTAGTTATCAAATAGTTGATAGATATTAACACTAGGTCTATCGTATGAAATTCAGAGACAAAAATTCTTTTGTTATTAACAATGGCCGATTAATTTTTCTAAACGTATTCTGAAGGATATGTCTCCTTTGGTTTCTACTAAAAACAACTCTTTTCTTCAAGAGCTTTCAGCCGATGGTAACATTTATTTCTGATTAAATTCCAAGACGATTTGATTTTTTGACCTTGAGTGATGCACACATCCACCAAATTCATAGTGTTTCTTTGTCTTTTTAACTGGTCAACTAATTTTATTTTAGATTTTATTGATTCAGCAGCAGTCATGACTCTCGATTCTTTAAGTGAATCAAGTCTTCTTCGATTAGAGCAATATTTAAGTTCTAATCCATATCGAGAATATTCCATGAGTAAACCATATGTCTCAAAAACATCTCAACATGTACCACATTCAACTCGATTAATACCTGAGCAACAACCATCAATTTTTGCGTTTCATGAATTAATGGACAATCAAAAAGATTCTTTAACACTTGATCGTCTTGCTTATAAACTTCGTATGAAATCTGATTTAAATATTGATACACTGCGAGAAAATCATGTAAGACGTCGACGTCATCGACACCCTCATAATCCTCATCATCATCAACAACAACACTACCATCATACGCAACATCCACATAATCTAAATCTAAATGACACAGCAAGTTCAGTGCCTGCATCAACATCAACTAAAAACTTTGCAAGACAACCTACAGCAATAACGATGTCAACAAATACATTGAAAACTGTCATGAGCGACGATTTAACTGGTATCGAAGGTAGTTCCATACGTGTTGGAACACTCGATGATCTTATAAAACAATTTCGTCGGGCTGAGTTTCGTCTTGTTCGTCGACCAGCTGATTATTTAGAAAGTGCATCAACATTTTTATCGAGTAATGTCTCAACAAATGATCGTCCTGTAGTAATAAAATCACATCAACATCATGAACGTCAATTAAAACAACCACAGGCTTTAACAGAATATCGTTTTAATGCTCCAACATTCCCAACGACACCATCACGAACACATCGCGAACCAACAATTCATCCTGGACTTATCTATCAATATAGAACACGTGAACGACTGAATAATACTGATCTACCTTTATTAAATCGTCATTCGCCTTATACTCCTCAAGAAGGTCGCCAAAGATTTAATTCGCTTATTATTCAAGAACGACAAACAACGGCCATGAGTTCACATGATAAACGAGTCCAAGAGTTACGCGAGAAAAGTTTAATGCGTACAGAAAAACAATTATGCGTTTGTAATAAATTGACCATTGTCGATCCATTTAATAATTCTTTTGAACAAAATGAAGCAAGTTTACCTCATCTTCAACAACAACATCATCATCATCATTCACAACAACAACAACCCGCAGCAAATTATATATTTCCACCTGTACGTCCGTTTGGCTATTTTACTAAAAAGTCAACAACAACAAACGATGATGCACAACAATCAGCATGGAGTCCACCACCTCCATTACGTATTAGGAAAAAGCCTGATCAAAAAAAAAGACAACGTAAAATGTCAAAAAATTCATCAGATTCTTTTGATAAAATAGATCGTATTGAAGGAAACGACGACAATAATAATTCACAATTATTCAATGATACAGTTAAATCAATGGTTAGTTTAACTGATATTGATGATGAACTAAATAACACAATCAATTCAGTAATTCATATTGATATAAATAGGTCTGATCTTATTGTCGAGAATGTTGATCGACATGATAAAATGTAGTATTGTTGTTTACAGTTACAACAAAATTTGACTGTATATATACGTATATAATTTATTTATTACATGAATAAAAAGTTTTTCCAATTTTAAGTTAAACCATAGAACCAGGCGCTTGGATATGTGATCGTTGGAATAAATTATTCAAAAACGAAATGCAAGATGCTCATGAAGTCTTTAATTAACTCATTGTCTTTATGTGATACATCATATTTTAAAATATTTATCGATTGAAATGAAACGATTCATTAATCAATCAAGCTTTTAATGTGTTTTTTTTTGTAAATCTTGTTTTTGACGCTATTTTTTTTCTTGCAAGTGTTCAATGGATTATTTTTCAAGTTTTGATGAATTGCTTGATATGTTTAATAGTTTCGAAATTATATTTATGAATTCATGAAATTATCGTATTTATCATATTAGAACTATTTTATTGAATCAGATTGAATTCAATTGTTTCAAAAATTGATAAAATTTAATTTCTTTTTCCTAGAAGTTTTTGCCTGATTTTCTTTTACTATATTTTACAATACGTTAAACAATATAAATGATTTTGAGTAATAAAAATAAAAAGAACACAGCAAAGATTCAGTTTCTTCCACTATGAATGTGCTAGGGTTCATTTAGAATCTGTTATACTTCAATAGTATATTGAAATTAGTTATCATAATCATATGGCAGTAAATGTTAGACATAGATACTACAGTTTTCTTTTTTTTAAACTTCTATTTCACATATAATTATTTTTCATAATGTATTAATAGTTTTTCACGATTGAACTATAAAGCAACGGTGATACGTGTATATATATATATATATAGATATTTATATGTATATATTCAATAACAACGTTTAATTAAAGATATAAACGAAGACAAATAGGCAAAAGATAAATGAATTCCCAGTCCATTAAAACTGAAAGACGAAACAAAAAATAAAATAAAATATTTAGATGATTAATATGAGACAATTATCTGTCAATTGAGGTCAATCGAGATACTTCATGGTCAGATCTATAAATATATATTATAGAGATAAATAAAATGAAATATTCTTAATTTACCCATAGACAACATCTTCATCTGAATCATTAATCATTGAAAATGTTGGATTATCACGAAATAGTGAATCAACAGCTGCATTTTTTGCTGGCGAGTAAACATAAGCCATTGTATAAAGATACAGATTTATAAGACTATAGAATGAAAGAAATTCTACAGAATTTTTATAACGTGATGCTAATTCTGGTACGAAATTTTCTTCGATAATGCCTGAACCAAATCGTAATGTTGTAATTACAATTGAAATTGATACAACACAGAGCATTAAAAGTGTTGTAAATTTTAAACGAATATCTAAATAGAGATGATTAAAAAGTTTGAATGATATAAACTTGAATCTGATACGATCTTTAGAAAATACAATTAAATAAAACTACATACCAAAATAAGGCATATTACGAAGTTCACCGAATGCTCTTATAATAAGAAATAACAAATACAATATATAGAGTATTCCAACAACATAGAAGATAATACGGAACGTCTAAAAAGATTAATACGCACGATGTTTTCTTTTTCAATAATTGATTCAACTTACCGTAAATTGTCTTACGTCAATAGTCATATTATACATTGGGTCACGAAATTCTTGTCCGATACGTACGGATGAAAGTACAACAGAAAATATCCAAAGAAAACTAACAAGTATTATTTTTGGTAAATAAAACGGAACAAATCGACGCACATTCTAAAAACGTAATCAAATCAAATCAAATCAATCATCTTAACATTAATATCAAATAACAAACTTGACGAATTCCATGATAAACACTTAACCAGAAAAGTAATAATGTACAAAGAAAAGTCGCTTGTAATACTCCGTCAAGAATAGATGGAAAAGAACTGTTTATTAAGAATGTCAATGGATAAAATGGATCTATTTGAAGAGAATATTCATTTGACATACATTAAAATTTTTAAATTAATTTTACCATTGTAGAAAACAAGAAGTATGAGAAGAAATATCATCCATCGTTGTTCTAATGACCAATCCAAAATTGAAAATCGACGCATCGATTTTGTAAAAAGACACTAGAGAAAAAAATTATATGAATTCATTTAATTTAGTTTTAACTAACATCTTCATTATTTGAAAATATATATTTTGTGAAAAAATCAATATTTTATGATACAAAAAAAAACGCTGGCAATGTTATCTCTAAGGTATATTTACAGTATAGTTACTCGTGATAAACATAGAAGTATTGTCTTATTACATTTAAATTAGAGTACACTTCTTCATCATCATTTTATTCAAGTATTTAGAAATACAATAAGAAAATCGTTTATATATTATCCTGAAACGAAGTTTATATCCGGTACGTCGTTGTTTATCAATACTGTTTACAATTGACCGTGAAAGAAAGTGTATCGAAAGAAATTTCTATCCTATTTGCTCGATATTAAATTTTATTTCATTTCGATAAATCCTAATTAAGTTTTCTCTTCAAACTAAATATAAGTATAAACTGTCCTACCGTAGTTGTAATGGCGCATATTAAGAAGAAAAATCGAAAAGCAAGTTCCAATTGAGTAAATTTTGGATTAAATGTGTTTAGCTAAAGAAACAGTAACAATTATATATATATATACGTATGTATCAAATGTGTATAAATTTAAAAAAATAAGCAAAAATATCTTACGAAAAATTGCATATTTTTAAGTTTTTTAGGTTGTTGATCTTCAGCGATTCCATTTAACTTTATTTCAAATTGATATATATTGTCGTGTAGAAAATTCAAATGGAATAGAATTAGTTGGTTGCAAACCTATCAATACAATATATGATTAGCAATAGATATTAAACATCAGATAAAATTCTAAACCTTCTAGAGCTTAGATTTTCTGACATTAACACAATTTCTTACATCCCTATTACTAATATTTAAGGTTTCTAATTACATCAATAGCGTCTATTTTTCAACAATCAACAAATCAATCTGTTCAACCTTCATAACTATCAACAATCATGGACATGCTGCCAATGTCAAATCATTCTTTAAACATCAAAAGCAAATAATCAACGATTCTTTAAACGATACCAATAATTGTAAGAACAACCATGAGACAAAAAAACCTTGTATTAGAATCACATTATGTGATACGTATAAAAATATCGCAAATAAAAAAGAGTATGACTGTAATGAGCTTAGGTAGGCGAAAAAGGAAAAGTGGTAGGACGCAAGGGAAGTAATCAAACAATAGATTAGAAGATGAATTTATTTTACTAATTAGAAAAGAGGAGTCGAAAAACTTAATAAATTAAAACAAGTAACAATATGTACCTATCTGAACGTATCCATATATGGAAACAGATAAATGGTACATAAAATTGGAAAAGTAATAATAAACATAGAAAAGCAGCTAAGAAGTTGCGAAAAGTAGAAAATGATTTATAAAAAAAACATAATAAAGCTACTCAAATTATGAGCAAAGTGAGATATAAATGAAAGCTCTATGATAAACAAGAGAGAAAGAAAGAAACAGAAAGACGTTCCTAGCGTTCGCCAATCCGTTTCATAATTCTAACAAGTGATATGAATACTTGTTATTATTTCTTTTTTTTTCTTTTCGAGCTAATTCATTCGAGAAACTGATGAGTGAAGATCTGATTTAATATCGTTGGGGAAAGGAACCACGATATCGACCACTAGGGGCAACTGGAACACCTGGGAAGCCAAAATCAAGATTGGTTCCATATCCACCAAAATCTTCATATAAATTCTGTCCATAAGGACTGCCACCACTTATGGTTGTTGTTACACCAAAACCAATTGGCACGCCGCATATCAAACCACCTGATCCTCCAAAACCACCTGACCCTCCAAAGCCACCTGACCCTCCAAAACCACCTGACCCTACAAAGCCACCTGATCCTCCAAAACCACTTGATCCTCCAAAACCACCTGATCCTCCAAAACCACCTAATCCTCCAAAACCACCTAATCCTCCACCGCCAAGTAAACCTCCAAGTCCACCGAAACTGCCACTACGAATAAATAAAGTCCAGTAAGAATAGTGAATTTAAATTCTTTATAATAGCTTACCCGTATCCGCCGAGACCTCCACCAAGTTGTCCACTGGCAGCTCCTAGTCCACCACCATAAGCGCTTAGTCCACCACCGAAGCCTCCCTGTCCACCACCATAGGCTCCAAGCCTGGAAGAAAGCAAAAAAAAATATTTTTACGAAATATAAACATAACAAACGAAAAAGGTTTAACATTCAACATACCCACTAGAGAACGAAGCACATGGATTAGCCATAGGCATCGGAGCTGGCATACACATGGGTTGTTGTGGCATACACATGGGTTGTTGTGGCATACACATTGGTTGCTGAGGCATTTGTGGTGCACATTGAGGTACGGGTACAGGAACAGGAACAGGAATACATTGAGGTGGACTAGGAACTTGAACTGGATATGGGCAAGGTTGTGGCACCGGCACAGGGCATGGTTGAGGAACGGGTACAGGTACACACTAGAAAGGAACATAAAAAGAAAGTTTTATTCTGGATACTACTATTGAAGTGAAATTAAAAGATCAATAAATTATAGAATAAGTTACTTGAGTAGGGCCTGGAACATGAACTGGTACAGGACAAGGTTGAGGAACAGGTACAGGTACTGGTTGTGGATATGGTTGAGGAACAGGGACGCAACTAAAATAACAGACAGTCATAATTGTACTTCTCATAAGTGACATACTTACACTGGCTGGCAGACAATACGATCGACATATACAGGAACTGGTACTTGATATGGTTGTGGAACTGGTACAGGTACACACTAGAATTAATATAAGAAAACTTAGAAATAGATAAATTGTTGTTTAAGTGAAATCTTAATCACAATTAATTCTGAATAGTGCAAGATTAATTCTTTTGTTAAAGGAATATCTACTTCGCATTAGAATATACTTAAATTTATACTGGATACGATGCCTTTGTATTAATATCCTAATGCAAATCATCGTAGCGAGTATTAATCGAGTATCATGTAAAAAGCAAAGTTTACGCCGTCAATTACACTGAGAAAAACAAATCATTTCTTACTTGTATCTGAGTTGATTGAACTGGCACTGGCACAGGAACTGGGCAAGGTTGTCTATAAACAAAAATTCAAGAAATATATTGATCTTTGAGAACTAAATACTCTCAACAATAACAATGAATAACTTACGGTACGGATACGTATTCTCGTACAGGACATGGAACAGGATAAGGTTGTGGCTGTGGTACTGGTACAGGATATGGACAAGGTTGTGGTTGTGGTACTGGTACAGGATATGGAATATGTTGAATGATAGGTGGTGGAGCACATGCTACTGGTGGAGCAGCTGGAAGACAACAATTCATATCACCAAATGGAGATCCACCTCCAAATGAAGATCCACCTCCAAATGAAGATGCACCACCAAACATAGGAAGACCACCGAAACCACCCATTGGACTACCATATCCACTTAGTCCACCTCCACCACCAAAACCAGCGCCTCCACCATTACCGCCAAACGATCCCCCACAACAAGACATTGTACCGGCACTAAAACCGCCAGTGAACGGATTAGTTTGAGCTGTCTGATTTCCTAAGCCTTGGGCACCAAAAAATGCACCTCCGAAATTAGTTCCGGCCCCGTAGCTGCCAGGGTTAGATTGTTGTCCCCCACTAAAACCACCGCCACTAGAAAATCCTCCAACTCCACTAGCACATGACTGTGCAAAAGAAGGTGCTCCAAAACTCGTTCCTGCATTAAAATTTGGTGCTGCTCCTAGACTTGACATAGCTCCAAAGTTCGATTCTACCCCGAAATTCGATGCTACTCCTCCGAGTCCTTGTGTTGCACTGTTTCCGACTCCTGCTAATCCACTAAGACCCTGAGGAAATGTGCCATAGCTAGAAAGTGCTGGTTGAGGTGCAAAAGGTACTGGACCACCTGCACCTCCTATTTCAAAACAAAAGGCATTTTGTGGAATATTCGATGGAGGTGCTACTTGTTGAGATGAATAAAATCCAGCGCTAGGTTGACTTGAGGTATTGTATACATTATAACCAAAATGAGTGCCGGCCGCTGGCTGCTGTGGTCCTTGATATCTTTGCTGACCAGTTTGTCCATAACCTTGCGGTCCTTCTTGTTGAATTCCAGCAGTAGTTTGCGATTGAGTGTAACTACCGTTGGTATTATATCCTTGGCCTGATTGTCCGTAGCCTGCAGCATAAGCACCATCACCCGCTGCTGGTAAATTTGAACCACTTGAACTTCCATAGTGACCAAGTGTTTCTTGTTGTTGAGATTGATAGTCGTGACGACGAGGTGGTACACGTATTACTTTGCGCACAACCTGTGGGGGTCCAGCTGGTTCAACAACAGTGCGTTCTTGGAGACGAGGTGGAGGTGTTGTTGGTTCTTCAGTGATTTCTTCTATAATTTCATTTTGTTGGCGACGAATATAAATACGTTCGACAATATCTGGTTCAGGTGTAGGTAATCTTTGGCGCACTTGTCGTACAGTACCTGGTTGGTCTGGTAAACGAATTGTTTGCTGTCGGACACATACTTGACGACGGCGACGACCATACATGTCACTTGATTCGTCTTGACCAATTTCATTACCATGATGATGTCCATCATAACTACTGAAAGCACCGAAATTGGTATTATCCTCACTTGTAGTGTATTGCTGGCGATCTTGGTAAATATAATTAGTTGTACCTGTTCCTATTACACTATGTGTATGTGCATGAGAACCAGCATGATATTGTTTGTAATTTCTCGACTCTGATGAACTTGTATATAATGCTCCTTCTGAGTGTTTTTGATGGTTATTATGAACATTACGTGCTAAAATTTTTTGTTTTCCACTACCTACAGCTTCACTAATATTCTCTTGGTCATTAGAAGACGCTGTAGTTTGTGGTGTATCTTGCTTATGTGGAGCCATTATTGTATAGGTTTACTCAAACTATATCTGATTTATGACTACAAAATATATTTAAGGAAAAAAATGAAGGATGTATTGACATATTCAATGGTAATAAGGTGCACGTATAACTACAGTTTTGTAGAAAATGTGCTTCTTTATAGTATCAGCGGCTTAATTCTTTTTTTTTATCTCTTCTCTTTCTCTTTCTCTCGATATGTATGAATGAACAATTATAAAGATGGCTTATGCAAGATAATATAATTTATACTTTAATACTATTAATGACGGTGGTTTTCATTATGGCGACGGTGGTATCATATAAAAAGCTGAGTTATGAGGAAAAAATAAACGATTCACAAGGCTTACCTAAATTATGAAGAGTCAAATCTTAAATAAGAACGATCACAGACACAAGAATATGAAATCGACTGACACGTAGCTGCCGTATTTATACTCTAGTTTAATTTTGACCATGGATGCTATTCTTTTCATTCATTTGACCCTGATCAGCTTCAAAGTAATATACGGAGTCAAAAAAATAGATCCAAATAATGAAGGGCACTGATAAGTATATGTGCTTAATCAACCATATCAAGGTTTATAGACATAATTGAACACATGCAAACATGTTCCTTTTGTTCTAGAGTTTGTCATTGAAGGGTAATTTTGAATGCAACACAAAAGGAACCTTCTCCTTTAATTAAAGCGAGACGCATGTAACCATAATAAACGTATACAGTATCGACTATACCATCATTTTCAATCATATGCATAACGTCTCCTAGTGTTTGAAATAAACATTGACGCTAGTACGACTTTTAAAACAAAAAGAAATGCCCATGAATTTTTATATATATATATATATATATATATATATATATATGAAGGTAATTGATCAGACAACGTAGAATTATGAGTATCATATGACAAACGTTATACTGGGATTTTCTAATATACATATAGATACGGGCCGACTATGATCAATCTGTCATCATATAAAAATCCTGTTTCTTCACAATGAGCACGATAAATACTAATATTAATAGTAATCTTTTCTGTAATGTGTTCATGACACCAGTTCAAATGACGAAATTAAGTAAGACCTATCACTATAAATTATGATTCGAATGATTAATGAAAATATTATAATGATAAATGTACTGATTTTATTAAAGTCTTTTCTTTTCCTTTATGAACGATACATTTCTCCTAGCACATATTCAAAATATCACTAGTATACATTTTATACAACTAAATTATTCGATTATATGAATGATATCATAATAATTCTACAATATCTAGTATATTAAAAGTAAATTTATTTCATTAGGATACAGGCCTTTGGTGTTGTAGACTACGCCAATCGCTAATGTTTGATTAAAGAAATTACTTTTTCACATATACTAGATATATATATATATATATATATTCGATGCGTAACAAGCATTATCATCTTTTTACTACAAAAACCAACAAGAAAACGCATAACAATCAGAAATATTAGAAGGACAAATAAAATTATGGTAAAAACACGTAAACATTCACATAACAACCATATATATGTACATAGATATTTATCACAGTCTGGTCATGCTTGCCTGATTGCGGTAAACAAAATCTAATCATTTCTACAGCTTATTAGAACAGAGAATCCTCATTACCAGCTACATTTAGCGACGCAATATTTTGTTTTTTTCGAAATATTAATATTGTCCTATGGCATATATAATCAACAGCAACTCTTGTGAATGCTTTCCTAACTACAGTACTAGTACATTTTTACCCTGTTGCAATGCACCTGTAGTCCTCGATTCTACTTATCAAGCACGACATTTTCAAGAAGTTTATTATGCACCTGAACCAGCACCTGAAATTCAAGTTGTACGACAACGATTACCGGATCCTCCGCCAGATGTAATCGAACGAGTTGTCGTTGTTCCTCAACCGAAGAAATACGTTTATCAAGTTGTCGAAGTACCAACGAAACCACCACCAGTTGTACAACAACGTGTTGTTCATCAAGCTCCTAATCCAACACTATGTGGCGGTACTTATCGTGTACAAGTACCACATGGTTCCGTTGCAAATGCTCCAAAACTAGTACAATCGGCGTCATACATGCAAGGATCGCCTCTCATTCAACAAGCACCGATGTCTTATGGTTCTTCATCTACCATTCAACAAGCGCCAATTTCTTATGGTTCTCCATCCTTCATGACTCTTTAAAAAAACTCGTTTTTACATTTATTTTTCGCTTTACTAACTTGTTTCTGACAGTGAATAGCTCGTTGGCGTTCGTAGATTTGTGGACTCGATGATGTAGATGGATTGCTCATAGAAATAGTGACATTAACTGATTGACGAAAGTCATCTACAATAAATAGATTTAAAAATTTTATTTTTTTATTTTCAATAATTTATTGATTTCCCTTTTTTTACCATTTATATCGGTCGTTGGTTTCATAGTTAACCAAAGTCGTTGATAAAATTTATCAAGATATCCCGATTCAAGTTTATAAGGACCAGACTAAAGCAAACAAGGAAAATTTCAAATCAAAAGTGTTTCTTTTTTAAAGAAAATATTCGATTCTACTATTTGTTTAGGTTGAGAATCAGTTTTATAATCGATCGATTGAATTATAGAAGGACCACCAATGCCAATCAGAATAGTAACAAACAAACAAATAAAAAACAAAACAAAAACAGCGACAAATTGTCGTTTATGCAACGCATAGAGGCGCATTTGGACCGATCTAAATCATAAAGAAAAGAAAAATGAGTTATTTTATTTTTGAATCGAAAACAATAGAATATATCTCTGCATCATTAAAGTATTTGATTCAATATTGTTACCATTGTCAATAATTATTACAAACTCTATAATTTCAGTAGGAGTCTGTGAAAATCTTCACATACAATAGTGAGGGAAATTCTCAAATCGACGTGCTTCTCTCCCTCTCTCTAAGACGCATATCATACCAAAATTTTAATGAAATTTTCTATTTACCTTTCGATTTCTTTCGTTTCTCCCATCCTTCGTCAATGCACAAACAACAGTAATACTTAGATCTAAAATTTAGAAAACGAAATCAATCTATAATCACAAATATTATTATCTTTTTTCTTTTAATATTTAAAATTGTATAAAGAAACGAAAAAAAAATGTAAATTCTTAAAGTTTACTGCGTTCCATCAAATCTTGTTTGATCCATGGGGGAGTTAAAAATGTATGTTTATTACTATGTATCTGTTTATTAATTGCTTCATAAACCTAAAGAATAAAACTAACTTAGATAGCGTCAAATCTTCAAAAGATTTTACCTTTCCATCACTAACACCTAAAACTGAATTAAGTATATGATCAGGTGGCGCAAAAACATCAACTAAACCAGCAGCTTCATTTCGTAAATCATGACATAAATCAATTAAACGATTTTGCATCAAAATATTAATTGAACCATTACTAAAATAATTTCCTTCAAATAATAAATTTAAATTTTCTTCCAGAAATTTCAACGTAAAAACAAGTAATAATTTATCAAGAACATTTTTACATTTATCATCCATTTCTTGATTATCTTCAATATATTGTAGGAATCGAAAGATAGCTGTGCGCTAAAACAACAAAAATGTATTTCAAAACTCTCGAAAGTATTGTTACTTGAATATAAATGATTGATAATGTTCGAAGATGATAAACTTGTGCTGCATTTTTTAAATCAAATGATGAAAGATTTTTTTGCATTGATAATTGATCAACTTTTCTAGCCGATTTGTCAAGAATATAACATAATAGCCATTCAACAGCTTTAAGTAAATCTATTTTACAAAAAATATTCTTTTTATTTTCCGAAAAAAAAATGATTTATTATTCTACTAGAAATTGATTTGTTTTCAATAAAAAAATTTCATAGTTCCAGTGCTAACAGAGCTACCTCAGAGATAATACTTTGAATATTCTTCAGTTATTAAGGAATGCATAAATTCATCGGATTATTCTTAATGATATTTCGCAGCATCAGTACATTTTCTATTATTTCTTTTGAAAAGGATGAAATCCGTAAATAAGAATAAGCCGACTAGCTTATTAGCTTCTAGTTCTTTTAGAGGAAATGGTTCCAATGCAGCATACTTATGCAGCTTTTGTTGATTCATCCGAAATGAAACAACTATGAGTTCAATGGGTATTGTAAAATGAACTGTTCAACAATAAAACTTTATATTAAATAAAATGATGATTAAAACCTACGTGATTTCTCTGTCAAAAAGAATACTATTTGTTTTTAAAGAATATTCATTTAATCCAAAAAGAAAATAAATCATTAAAAACATTTTACGCCCTGGTAACTCACGATCGCTGTCTCTGAAGGTTCTTTTTCTTACACAAGACGAATATTTCTCTTTTAAATGAGCCATAAGTAAATCATTCATTTTTCTTGTATGTATCTAAACTTCATATAACATTTTCGACCAAAAAGTACTCATACATTATAAATTATGTAACTCACCACTACGACTAGCTACTCATCTGTAAGCCTCCATTCTATAAATTTTACCCTTTATATCACATTCAGCAGTAATTGAACAGCGATTATTTCGCATAGTATTTTTCAATGTTGCAATGAAATCAATACTTTTAAATGGACTGCTAATCGGTGTACCTATAAAAATAGAACACAAAAATAACCCTTAAAAACAAGATTTATTTTACAACTGACTATTTTTATATGTATCTTCATAACTTGATAAAATATAATTTGAAGCTTGTTGCAATAAAACATTATTATCGCCTTCAAATGTACATGATGGGTCATTGTCATTTCGAATAGTACCAAAGCCAGTGGCTATGAAAATCAAAACAGAAATAATTAATTAATTTTAAAAATGCTAAAATAAAGTTTACCATATAAATAACCATGACCTCCACATGCTTCACGACATTCTTGACATGCTTTTTGTGTGTTCCATGTACATATTGCTTTACATGTACATGATAATGCATGAAGTTCTCTACCCATATATGCAAGAGTATCTTGATCGCTTTCATCATTTGACATTGACAAGGCATAGAATTCAGCTAAATTATCGAAGACTGACAATGCTAAATTTCGATAAACATAAAGCGATGCAAGTATTGGAATTAAACGCCAATTCTAAAATAAAATCAGTATTAAATCGAGAAAAAAAATCTTTTTGATTTTTATTCATAAATAATTACTTGAGTTTGATATTCAATAACAGGTATTTCTACACCCGGTGATGGTCCAAATTGTTTGCGAACACATGAATAACGAATAACAATTGTACAACAATTAATTAAATGTCCAATTGCTAAACTACTGATCCCTACACGGCCCGACGAAAGAGCACCAAGACTTGCGCCAAATCGCTTACTTGATGTCTATTAAAAATAATCATGAATTTTTACACGAATCATCAAACTTAAATATATATATATATATATATATTAGCACACTTTGATGGAAGATGTATGAAATCAAAAGAAAAACGCGCTGCTCGATTAGTGCACACGACAGAGAAAGAAAGAGATGACGACGCATAATTCTTTCTCATACAGAGCCTACTGAAATTTCTAGCACTCTAATTATTTAAATGCATACAGATGTTCAGATAAAAGATAACGCATTTCTTTCAAACAAAAATTATGCTTATTACCTTAAATGGAGTTTTATAAGTTCCATCAGGTAAAACATCACCATGTTTATCCAGTAAGTTTTCTCTTGGAATTCGATAGTTACGAAAAAGTAAGAAACTAAAAGCTCAATACTTTTATATGTTAAAAAATAACTCAATCGCTTTCATACCCATTATCAATACCATTCCATCCACATTTGGCTCCAATGTCACCAGCTTCAATGCCATCAAATGTTTTATATGTCAATAGGTCACTTTCATTAAAAAACAAGAATAAATAAACAGAAACACATACAAAATCTAATCATGTTAATAAATATTCACCGAATCGGTACAAAAAATGGATGAAGACCATAGCAAGTATTTTGAGTATAAAGTTGTGCATAGACAACAGCATGTGTTGCTTGATAGCCCAAATTACTAATGATAACTTTTCTAGTTGACTATAAAAGAAAATAATATTAAAAACTTACCCAACCCAAAATTTCATTGCTTCAATATCTGGTGTATTTAAAACAAATTCCTATGATAAAAATATTCATTTCATATCAAAAACAAAACAAAAATATTTACCTGAGTTGATGGATCATAAGTAGCTGTTGTTCGCATTTCTTTTGTATTACTGCCATGTGCTAATTCCGTTAAAGCAAAACAACCAAAAATCTAATTTAAAAATAAGTCTTTTTTTAAATTTGATTCAAGCATTAAAAACAAACCCATCTCTCTTACTTGATGATTTTGATCTAAATTTAAAATATATTCATGTCGTTTTGTTCCTAATGTTCGAATTGTTTCACGAAATACTGTCATTGAAAGTGCATATTTTGCATGACATGATGAATCATACATAGCTAAACATTGTTCAAGAACAATTTTATGTCGTGGATTGTCGAACATTTCATCATCCGTTAATAAATTAGCTTTTATTAATTCTTTAGTACGTTGGTATGTTAAATGTTTATATTCATCGATTGATATAGGAAATTGTGGTTGTCGAAATATTGCTTTGGAATTTAATATAGACCAAATTTTTGCCTGAAGATACAAAAAAAAAGATAGGAAACAAAAAAATAGAACAATTTCTTTGTACTCGATAAGCTTGTGATGATTGATCTTCAAATATGTTTAGCATACGTTTAGTACAAAACGATGCTCGACTACGATATTCATCAAGCATGGTGGCACTTGTTCCAATATGCGATTTACAAGAATAGAAATGTTTTGATAATTGTTAAGAAAAAAAAGTTAGCTGTCGTCGTCGCGCATCACCGATGAATCTGATTGGAGGTTCGTTCGAACAAATCAAATCGTACATATAAAAATAATGAATTCAGCAAATATTTCAATAATAAAGAAGTTCTCTTTGAAAACTATTAATATGAAAGCACTTTTATTAAAGAGGTCGCTGCCTTTGCCTATTATCAATCTATTGCTTTTAAAGAATTTTATGAATTTGAGTACGTACTAAGGTCAGTACTCAAGTCGATGATATGAGTAGTTGAGACTTGAGATAAGAAAGTTTGAGTACTATGCTATTTTAATCAAAATAGAACACATCTATACGAAATGTAGATTAAATAAATAATTTTTTCACGTGCACAGAATCCTTATGCATCTCTGTATATTAACATCTATACAGCAGGTGAATGAAACAATGATCTCATTTTTCTGTCAATGAAATAATAAGACTAATCCTTTTGAACATGAAGCGTCTTCTCCCATAACCTTTTAGGTATTAATTTTTCTTCAGAAAAAGTTTTTGCTTGTTGTACACGTTATAAATATTTATATGCTATTCTTAATAGTTATTTGAAATTTCTTCTTGTTATTTTTCAGTACCTTCAAAATAGATTTATTTGACACAAACTATCTAGAGAATCGATTCATATTCATTGTGAATATTTATATTATCATTACTGTTGACATTATTGAGAAACCATTTTTTGATAGATCACTATGCAGAATTAGGATTTTGCTCTAAATAAGCTACATAATAAATGTGTTTCATCTTTCATTGACATGGAAATATTCAATAGAAGAAAAGAAAACATCAATGATCCATTAAGCGTGCATTGATACAATACTTCTGTTGTAGAAATATCTCAATCAATCGCTCGATTTCATTCAAATCATTGGTTAGTGCATGTTATTGAGTATCGATTCGATACTATCGAAAAGATCGAAATAAATCAATGTTCAAGGTATATCCAACTTTGTCAAGAGAAGTTATCGTATAGATATGCACTGATGTTGTTTGAGTTTTTTTCCTGTGTGAAGAATGAAAAAAAAATTTCTTATCTCACAATCCTGTGATCCAATATTTTGCCGTCAGTCAAATATTGAAGTCACGAGGCTGTGGTTATGTACTCAGTGATTTCATTTTGTGGTGTGGTAGTTTATTTATACAGTTATTAATTAATACGATAAATTCAAAATATTCTAAGTTTATTATTAGATTTGGTTGCATCCTTGTTACTCTAATAATTATTTGAATAAGAGTAGCTTCGTAAGACAGAAACGATAATTTCTTATGACATCTGTTCACTTTCCTGACAATTTCCTTGTTAATGCATTTTCCGCATCATTCTATTATTGAGATCCCAAAATAATAGATCAACTGCATTTTTTCCAAGTGGAACCCTATCTCTTAGGTTGTTAATTTCGCCGAAGACAAAGTGTGAAAAACAAATAGTTTGACTATTTAGAAAGAAAAAAAATACTAAAATTGATTGTCTCGTACTATTTCATTAAAAAAACAGTCCATCTCAAAAACGAAACATACAACATACATACAGAACAAAAATTTTGTCTAGACAATAAAATAAGAAGATTTGCTAGAAATTTCTTCTCTATGGAACAAAAACAACATATACAATGACTATTGGTATGCGTGCAGAATTATATCAAAATAGTAAAGAGGAAAAATAAAGGATCACAGTAATATCAAGAAAAAAGCTAACTAACACATATTCATTTAAATTACTTTGGAGATAATAACCGTGCCTTTTCAACTTCTTCTTCTAAAAATTTTTGTTCTTTACTTCGTTGAAATGTTCGACGGAACCAGTTTTGAAAGGTCTTTGTTATATGTTTATAACCTAGACCATCTGGTGCACCACCTTTTCTTGCGTCACTAACAGCCCATAATTCATCGGCATGTCGACGTTCGATGGCTTGAACAACACATCCACCACGAAAACTTGATATTGTATGACCTCTCGCTAAAAGACCGTGTACGACATTCTATAAAACAAAAAATGAAATAAAAAGCGCCTACAAGATTATTTTCAATTATACCACAGGAAAACGTTTTTCTAATTCAATTTCCATTGGAATAAGTTGTTGATGTAAACGAGGCATATCCACAGCATCACGAATACTTTTACCAAGCCATAAATTATAGATAGCTACTTGAGCAACAGATGATATAATTCGACTACCACCTGAACCACCGGCAATAAATATAACTTCACCATTTGAATCCGTAACAACAATTGGACTCATCGATGACATTGGACGTTTAACTAAAACGATAATTATTTATTTCGAAAATTATAGTTCCTTTTTTTGTTTCTTCTTACAAGGCTGTATAAAATTAGCAGGACTTGGAGCATAACCATAGTAGTTAGATAAACCGGGTTGTGAGAAATCGTCCATTTGATTGTTATAAATAATTCCTTTTAAAAAAAAGAAACAAATAGCAAGAGTTTTAATAATAGATTCTTTTCTCAACAAGATTATTTACCTGTATTACGCCCATAAACGAAAGCACCAAAACTAAAATAGTATTGTATCCTTAGTTTATACTATTTCGAAAATATATTCAACGTACTCAGTATTTATGGTACTTGTAACGGCAACTGCATTACCATCAGAATCAATAATAGAACAATGACTAGTTCCATGATCTTGAAAACAAAACTTTACAATGTAAAAAAAAGGTTATTTTTAATGTTCTTTAGACATACCGGTTTGCGGTTCAAACATAGGTTCATAGTACGCGAGAGGTTGTGTTTTGTGTTCATTGATTCGTTCTCGAATTTCCTCTGCATATTCAGGAGATAGAATAAGACTTAGTAACTAAATATAGGAGAGCGCGAATGAGTTTTTATGTAGTGTTCTTTCGGAGGAGAATTTTTGAAATCTTAGGAGAGTGATAAATACTCAATGAAAAAGAACAAAGCGTAAAAATATTATGTGGTGATTGATATCGATGTAATTGAAATATTCAATATTACAAAAAGAAACAATTTGTCATAGATCGGTCGCTAACAAAAAACAAACTATGAATATTGAGCGCTAAAAGGCAAATTTATCAGCTAATAACATAGAAAGTAGGTTTAGATTTTGACATTAGGCTTTTTCCTAGTGTTTTCTATCAATCAATGAGATTGCGAAAATGAATCAAACAAAATAAAATGAAAAATAGTAAATAATTTAGATTCTTTTGTGGTTTACACTATTGCACTCTCAGTGTTTTCTTATGCATAATTAGTCTCTATTAGAAAAAAAACTATAACGTTAGTATAAGAAGATTGATAGACAAGAATAAAGCATGAAAAATGGATCAAGTTCTGGACAACATCTAAAATTTTGTTTTACATTATTTATCGTTTGATTTAGAGGGCAAATTTTAACTGACAATAAATTATTCTCCATGTTAGAGATCACATAGCTACTAATTGAATTGCATACCTGTTCAATGCCTTTATTCTTTTCAGTTTGCGAATCATATTCATCTCCCATAGCAGATCGTTTTCCATATGCGAATTTGAATGATTCATTAAGAATATGATAAAATCTCACTTGTTTTTCATCACTATCTAACGAGTGTGGCGTTAAACCATAACCTGAAATATCAATAATAAGTTTTTTCATCTTTACAATTCAGTGAGTTTTCTATTTCGTTACTCACCATCCATTACTTTAAGAATAAGAAGAGTTATAGCTGAACTAGCTGGTGGTGGAACACCATAAGCAGTATAATTGTCGCCTAATGTAGTTTTAACAGCTGGTTTTACTCGAGCTTCATAAGTTCTTAAGTCATGTCGATTAATAATTCCTCCTTGTTCTTGTACTTCTGCACAAATTAGATCTGATAATTCACCGTCATAAAAAACACTTGGTCCATGTTCAGCAACCATTGTAAGTGTTTTGCCAAGACGTGGCCGATAAATAGTATCACCTAAACCATAAACATGATCCGAATCACCTTTGAAAAATACTCGTCTAAAAATATAAAAAAAAGATCAACGGTATCATTGATTTTTATTTGTATTTATTGTTTTTTTTTCTAAATAATAACCTAAATGCTTTTTGTTCCCATAATTTATCTCTACATTTAAGTATTGTAAAAGCCAATGCTTTCCGTATTTCAAAGCCTTCATTACACATCTCGATTGCAGGTTTAAACAAAATTGACCATGGTAATTTGCCGTAAAGTTGATGAGCTTTCCAAAAGCCAGCTATTTCACCGGGAATACCAATAGCTAAACCGCCTACGCAAGAAAATCCAACAAACTATGTCAGTTAATTTATGCAAACAAAAATATTTACCATGAGTAGATGACGGGGGTGGATTTCCGTCTATAAACATTTTTTGATGAGCTTCTGATGGTGCTGCTTCACGTGCATCGATAGCTATACCTTCTTTACGTTGACTAGAAAACAAAAAGATTTAAAAATGAATGTTCATTTTGTTATCTATTGATTCATTTACGGATCATAGATATTCATGAGAAATCCACCACCAATTCCGGTCGAATGGCAATTATGTACGCCAACACAGAGAAGAACTGCAATAGCAGCATCAACTGCAGAACCACCTAAATTTAAAATTCGTCTAAAATATAAAAATAATTAAATTAATTAAATGAAAAATAAAACTTGATAATTATTAGTTTTTACCGGCCAACTTTTGAGGCTTCTTCGGAATCAGCAGCAACAGCTCCATGTTTACATCTCATAAATGATGATTCACCTTCAAAACCATAATTTTCTACACCGGGTAAATCAATGTGAAATTCTAAAAATAAATTGATACAAATAGTTTTTTCTTATTAATGACATATTTCTTACTGGGGGGAACAACGTCATCAGCTAAAGTCGACGATGATAATGAAAATGAACGAGAAGGCTTATTAAAAACTTTAATCTAAAAATGAAGAAACAAAAAACACCCATCAAGTTATTTCCGTCTAAAAAATTAATGATATCTATATTTACTTTGGTTAAAAATCGTCTTGCTGCCATAGAAAGAGGATATTTACTAAGTAGTACTATATTAGGCATCACAAACGCAGAATATTTTAAAATTCTAAAACAAAAACAAATCGATAAAGATCTTTTTACGATTGATCGGTATGAGAAAATGAATAGAATAAGAAAAATTTTCTTGTACTATTTTTATCCTTGTACTTGGGATTTTTTATGCAGAATATTTTGCATCATTTTTTTCTGCATTTCTACTCACGAGAGTTTTTGTTCCGATGTATGTTAGTGTGTGATTATGGTTCCAAAGGCAGTAACGCTCTTTGTTATGCCACACTACCAATGAAAACTGATTTTCTCTTATACTACATTTTCTCTTTTTTGCCTTTTCTTCTCACAGTAGCCAACGTGCATGTTTTTGCTTTCACCATCTCGCATTTTCGTAGCTAACTTCAATAACAAGTTTACTTGCTACTACTCTTTTTTTTTGGTGATCGCTCAAGAAAACAGTGTACAAGCCATCAAGAAGAAAAATTGAATTCTATTATTGACACTTCTGGTGTTTTAAGTGTAACGTTGATGAAAAGTGAGAATAATAAACTTTTTTTGATTGTGACCTGTATAAATAACCTGCTTTTGTTCTACAGATGTCCTTGAAATAGACTGGAACAAAAAAAGACATAAATTTGTGGTCAAGTAAGCAATGGAATACGCAAAAACATTTATTTCAACAAAAAAAGAGAAGAAAGCGCACGTAATTATTAATTTAATCATTGAACAGGAAGAAAAAAAATGAAACGAACGTTCTACATTTACGAGAGAAGTTACTATAACATGAATTAATAATGAAAAACATCACTTTCAAATATATATATAGATTGAGAAAGAGAGAAAAGCTGCTATATTTTTGCGTGCCACCCACGAATAATGCTGACGGTGATAGATGATAGAACTTTTCTCTTCCTTTTTTATTCTTGCTCAAAAACAGGAAGCAATAGAACTAATAAGTCTAATAAAACGCAATATGCGCGGATGCAAGTCCGTCCAAAATATGATCGACGTTTCATAAACATGCAATGACAGTAATCAAATTGCCTCCATTTTTTAGAATAACTATTATAGTGAACAAAAAAAAAGATTATAGTAACTAATCAATAGATCCAAAAAGGAATCCTTTGGTTATTTTTCCTGTTTGGCTCTCTAATGATTTTTCGTTAACTCTATTATAATATGTTATAAATCTATCATTAGATCATTTATTCAATGTGACTAGTTTCTTGAGAAGTATGGTCTATGTGAAGTTAATTAATTCGAATCATGTTCATCAATCACAGAATAATCGCAATGATCGTTGAAGGAATTTTGACAATAATAAGAAAACTCACAAACTAATTCTATTCTTGAACGGGAGCGATAATAATCATATAATCTATTCTTAATAATTGTGTCGAGTCATATTCCTTTGTTGTTGTTGCTGTTATTTTATTCAAATTATTAATATTGGCATAGTCAGCCAATCATTATCGCATAAGACGATTAAAATAACAAGGACTTTGCTTTAAATACTCTTATTGATATTTTATAACTATGACCAATGATTACTTTTTTCACTTAGACGGTTTCGTTACATATTTTTGAGAAATAAAACAAATCCTTACCTTCAAAACATGTCTTAATTAGAAATCTTAGAAAAAATTAAACAAACATAAAAAATGCTATAGATCAACAAGGACTTCAATAGAAGACATCTTTACTGAAAAAATATGTCGTAACAATATACAAAGAAAAATTTCTTTTATCTAATTATAAAAGAGAAGATTAACCATTTTTTTAAGGAATTCACGAATCATGAAATGAAAATATGCTCTCCATGTAACACATGTATTCGAAACCTATTGAAAAAATATAGTCATAGTCATGTAAAAAGCGAAACTCTAAATGCGTATATTTTCAAATCAGACTTGATAACTTTAATATATTAACTCAATTTTTGAATCCAATTTCTCAGTAGCATCAAATTTTTCAGTGTATTGCAAATTTATATGCATGAAAGATAGAATATTTCAATGTAGAATATGCTCAAGAAACTTTGTAAGACTCTAACAGAGAAGAGAGGAGCTGCTTATAAAATGTTTCTTTTTACTATTTTCCAACTCACATTTTGCACTGCATGAAGTTAACCAGATAAAGAAAAAGCAAATTTGCGCTTGAGGAAGCACGATAAGATTTGTCTGTAATTAATTTTATTTCTCGAAAGAAACATTTTCGATCTTTACTACTGAAAAAAAACAACAGACTAACGTGTAAGCCAAAGTATTTATAATGAAGATGCAATTACAGTGTGCATGTGTTCAATTTCTTAAAAGCATTTCTTTTACATCTAAAATTAACAATTGAAGCCGAAGAACACCTCCGGTTGCTTGAAATTGATGTCACCCAAGTTTCCAGAACAGTTCTTTTTCATTTGCAATACACGAGAACTACTACAAGTCATTAACTATGTAGGATTCAACATAGAGTCGTATAGTACGCGACATTTCTGCGACAAATTTTGATAAATCTTCTTCAGTGTCATACATTTATTATTGAGCGTCAGTCTTTTAAAAAAAGATTTGAAATTTATATAAAAAATAGATTTGATTGTTTTTATAAACTTGAGATGAAATACAATGAAATGAGTGCCTGAATACGGTAAGAGTTTGATTCGTTCTATTTTATTCTGAATATAATATAAATCTATTACAGATCGCATCGAACACGGAGTACTTTATTAATAACAAACATCTCGGAGATTAGAGAAAAATGTTTACTTCACGAAAAAGTGAATTATTGAACGTCATCAAATTGGTTTCTATTATTGCTATGACATAATCATATCATTCATGGTTAGAACAAAACATTTGTTGTCTTTTGATTTCAAGAGCTTATTAAAAATCTCGAGAAAAGATCTGACGTTATCACTTAGTTTAGATACTATGATTAACAATGCTATCAACATAATGAACATTATTCGATCAGCTTTGTTATGCAAGATATGAGAAACTTTTTTCTTTTGAGTGTCCTTGTGAAAAAGACTAGTTTCGAATATGTCGAGAACACAAACAGTAGCATTGAAAAATTTAATTAAGTGACACAAAAAACACGTCTTTATTTTAGCCTTCTCGAATAGAAAATAATTCCATTCAATTTTAAATGTTTCTATGTAATAGTTCGTTCTTTTTCTTCCTTTTCTAACGGCACGTTGCGTTATTCGAGCTAATGTTCTACTCAAATATCTGAAATAACAATGAGTATAGAGTTCACTATTCATTTTTCTGAATTTACCATCTATTAATTCAATCTACAAAAATTTTTCGATAGAATTTATTTGAAAAAATGATCTTAATTAACATATAATATATTGATGAATATAAATGATTTAGTTACATAGAAACTTTCATGAAATAGTCTTGTACTACCATAAATTTATATTGCACAAGTTCTACTCGTTACGGAAGTCCATCAGAATCGTAAATCGTCATAAAAGATTTTACCAACCGAAGTTTTTCTTGAACTTGGATCAAAAAGTTTTTGCTATTTAATCGGAGCAATTTATTATTTGGAACAATAGTGTAGAAATAAAATGAATTTTCGTTATAGAACGTTGTATAGAATAAATTATCGTCAGCATATTACAATCAATCTTAACTTGAATAATTAGTTTCATGCTGATGTGAAAAAACATAATTTTGTACTGAGCTACTCAATTGATAAAAAACCCACAATATATTTATTGTCAGAGTAAATTACAATTATTATTGTTTCGTCATTATAATCTATAGAGAGAAATCCCTAATCCATATGGATAATTAAGATTTAGAAAATTGAAAACTGTCCGCTTAATACTCTTCAAACAATAAAAATAGAATTAGATGTAATACAGATACAATGAAATTTATTTTAAAATATTTAGCCTTGCTTTGCTAATTTCATGGGTAGTATACCATATGATTAATATAGAAAAAGCTGAATTGCATGTTCATTTTTGCTCGGACGTTTTTTGAAAAATATACATGTCATTATTCAGGTTTGCCTGAGTTGACTTTCTCACAAATACGAAAGCGAAAATATATTTGAATTCAGCTTCAGGCGCAATTACAGTACGCAATGATGAATGAATAAATGACAGGTAAGCAAATGAGTTTTGGTAAGGGTTGAATTTTTATTTAGTTTTTAGTATACACCAAGACAATATGACCTCAAATTACGAAAAATAATAACACAAACAAATCTGTGTGTGTGGTATGAATATAACTGCGTATATTTGTTGCTCTTTCGTTCTCAACAGCGTATAACAACGTCGTACATCGATCACACTCGTCAAAAAGTGCGATTCGTTTGTGTTTGGTTATCCTTGACTAATCATAAATATGCGCAGTTCAGTTAAAAGCATCATGATTTATCCGAATCACAATGCACAGCATCATTGCCATTTTCGATATAGAGTAAAGCAAAAATACATCATTAAAATTTTATGAAATCATAGTACATTGTAGTATAAAAAGTTCGAAACAAGTAGAAATCTAATTGGAATAAGAGAATATTCGACATAGTTCAATACAAATAGAAAAACGTTACTATCTTAAGAAGAAATTCTAAATAACAATTATTCTTTTCAGTCTTAAGATAGGGGGATAATCAGTAAACTCTTCACTGATAAATGTAAAGCGTGGTGGCAATTGCACGTAGTATGACCGTGAAGCTGTGTCATTTGAATATAAAACCAAGAAACTGTATGAAAAAGCTAACGAAACTAATAACCTGTTTGATATTGATCGATGAATTCTTTCTAGTGATTATCAACATCAGATAAATATCATGCGGTCTAACTTACCAATAAAACTAAAATATGAATAATGTACCATGGCATTAATCTACTAGTTGCACGAATGTTATTCGTCTTTTACGATGTAATCAGTCATTTCAGCACGAATACATTCTACAATACGTTGAGTATCCGAAAGTTCATATTAATACTCATGTATTTACAAATTCTTCAGTAGCAAGGAAACATTGATCGGAATAAAATCAAACTTATTCATTGCATATAGTTTGCAGGTCTACACAACGTATCAACACTAAAAATATTGTATAAAATGATTTGTCTTTATTGTGAATGTAAGATAATATTACCGTTGGTATTTTCCTAAGTGTAAAATCATGAATTAGAAAATAATACAATATATATTTACTTTATCTCATTCGATTTTGCTCTATTGAATCTAGCACGAATAGTTCGAATGATTTGAATATTGTAAAAGATGATAATAAGTCCTCCCGTCACACAGCCGAGTATAGTAACTTGTTTTCCAGAACTTGCCAATGAAAACAATTTTTGTTTAAACTATTTTGATCGATTTGAGATACCAGAGACAAACTTACTGTGATCACATGTTTCTCCATCCGACCAAAATTTACATTCACACGCTATGTCTTCGTGCATGATATAATAATAACCATTTGGTCTAAATTTATTTGTCGTAGAACAATTTGAGACGGATTCAATAGAAAAAGCGAAAACAAAATTTATAATTTATAATTCACTGATTTGTTCAGTGATCATAAGTGATAATCAAAAATATTAATATGATTTCTAAAATCAGTTTTTCTTATGTAGTGATACTTTTTTGCTATATATCTATTTCTGCCTGTTCATTGATTTTACAAAAAAAAGAAAATATGATGTAAACCTGCATATCATGAATGGTGATACTTTTACTCCTGGCTGTATCTTTCTTCACTGAATAATCATCGGCAGGCACCAATAAGTACCTGACTTATCTTGAGAACTATCCTCAATTGTAATAATTAGTTATAAGAATTAAATGAAACTGACCAAATATTAAGAAAAAAATGCATTATTTACAAAGATGTTTCGATTCCTGAAATAAACTTTTAGCAAATAATTCTCTTTTATCATATTTCTATTACAAAAGCGATCCAATGATGCATGATTCAAGTCAATAGGACATAATGAAAAATATAATCAATATTTAACGTCATTGAAACAATTATTACATTATTTTTTTTTATGTTCAGATTTCAAAAATCATTTGATAAAATATAACCATGAACTATTTTCATACGCTACAGTATAGCTTGATAGCATCAATAAAAAAGGTTGTTAAATAGTTTGTTGTAGTTTTCTTAAGATACTGTTCGAAAAATCTAATAATTTTACAGTATAAAATTTATTTAATGTAGTTGATTTAATTCACATGATGTACCAGCTAGTTTTTCTACCTTGAAAATAATAATCACTTTTTTATTTATTTCAGATTGATCATGCTCATTCAAAGCATTGTAGTTCATCATACATTGTACTATTGGATTAAGACGAAGAGAATAAGATCTCCTATAGCTTTTTCTTCTATTCATTGAAGTAAAATTTGTTGTCACGTCTTTACTAATATAATATAATTGCATCTTTCTTCTCTTTAATTAAATACAGTAAAGATTTGCTTGTAATTGAACCATATTATCTGCTATGAATTTTGTAACAGATGCCTGAAATTAAAAAAAACTAACATTAGGATCTTGTTGTATAACTTCGTTTATTCTGATTTATTGTATTTTGTTTTATTAACAAATGAATCTATTGTTTATTTTCATAATATTACAAAAAAATAGAAAATTTTGAGTTAATGCGGTGGATAAGGAGGTGGCATATTTGAAGGATAAGTATGCGGAAAAAAACCACTTCCGCTATTCGGTGGTAAATTATATGATGGTGGCATAAAATATGGATATTGAGGCATTTGCCCCTGGTATTGAGGCATTTGTCCTTGGTATTGAGGTATTGGTCCTTGGTATTGAGGTATTGATCCCTGGTATTGAGGTATTGGTCCCTGGTAAGGGGGGATTTGACCCTGGTATTGAGGCATTTGTCCTTGATATCCTATGTTTCCTGGATCTCCAATATTATGCGTAGGCATCTGCGATGAATTTGACATTCTATAAAATATTAAGTAAAAAAAATCTACTGAAATAAACTTGAAAAACGAACTCTAAACGAATATCTCGTCGAACGTGTTCATTTTTAAAAGGATGAAACCAATTGTTAGGCCTTTGACGAACATGTTCCGATGTCCAATTTTCTCGAAATACAATGGTACTCAACTCTGAAGGATTAATAACTTTCATTTGACTTTGCATAGCAATTGTATTAAACATATATTCAATAAATGGAAGAAAACGTCTTTGCTTGGCATAATTTCCAATTGCATCCAATAATCTTCGACTACAACCAATAGCACAAACCATTGAATGATACCATGGAGGTGAAAATTTCCCAACTACATCACCCCATTTCCAGGTTGATGTATCACCGTATAAATTTTCATCGTTTTTCTGACAAATTAAATCTCCACTACTATGTCCTTTTGAATATTTATCATGTAACGAAAAAAAAGCATCAACTGATGGAATAAAACAATCATCTTCAATAAGCCAGACAAATGAATAATCATTTTGTTTTATATGACAAAAATAATATAATGCTTTATCCCATGATATACAATCTTTGTTCATTTCAAGTTTATTCGACGAATGATAACCATTTGATATACATTCATTGTTATTGATTTGAATAAAATTTATTAATGAATTTGCTTGTATCTGAAAATTATTATCATCGATCATAATACAAATATCAACATTGGACGATAGCCGAGAATCCCGTGCTAATTGTTCAGCAAATTGAATTGTTTCAGAGTCAGGTGTTCGAGTTAAGTAACAAACAGCGCTTTTTTTGCTATTCATTTTTTCTTTTTTTTTCTTTATGTTAAGCTTATCTGGTTAAAACATCGAGATTTATACAAAGACAACAAAAAATAATGACTGTTAGATAAGAAACAACAAAAAAGCACAAGTTTCTTTTTCTATCTCTGCCAAAGACACACAAGTGATTCATATTTTCAGACAGTACTCTAGATATATCCAGTCGAATATTCATCGTTGCTATTTTCACCATCGTAAATTAGTGATGATGCTGGTGACGTTTGTGATGATGACCATTGTAAATGATTTATGTGCTGATTCGTTTTAGAGTCTTTTTGCTGTTCTAAAAGTATAACATGAAAAATAGATTAAGAAAAGGAAAAAAGATCTATAGTTCTTATATTAACCTGTTGATAAATGAAGTGTATCGACAAGATTAAGATTAGTATTATTTGTTAACGTTGCATATGTAGGTGGTGAACTGGTTGTTGCACAAGGTTTTTTTTTCATTCGAGCACGAGCATTTTGAAACCATATTTGAGTTGTTCTTTTTGTTAAAGCTATTCAGATAAAAAAAAAGCAAAGTAAATCAGATAGATAAAATAAGCATTTAAGAAAACGAAAACAAAAAAAAGCAACAAAATTCAATAACGCACTATCACCACTTTTGTTGGAACTTGAACTGCTGCTACTGCTACGTGTACTTCGTCTTCGATGATTTGTTTCTTGCTGAATATAACAATGATGCGAATGAGAATGAAGATGATGTTCGTGCTGAGGTTTTCGATCGCGTACCTTCTTCTGTCGAGCTCGAGTATTTTGAAACCATACTTGAATCACCCGTTTACTTAATCCTAGAACACATCAGATGAAAGATGTGGGTTATAGAATAGCACGAACATCATAATCACGAACAGCAAGAGAAAAATGTATTATCTTAGAATTCGATTAAAAAATTTTTAAATTTACCTCCAATGAAATAGATAAATTACACTAAAAGTATTTTTAAAAAGAGAGAATTTACGAAATGAAAAGTTATTTTTGGATTCGTTGACATTTTAACGCTATCTCAAAGTTTACTATACAAAATAAATCTCATCTCATCTCATCAGACTCGTATAATTATCTAAAAATCATATTCTATATTCATTTGAATATTGGCTCATACACAGCGTAAGATCTAGAAATTCATGGAAAAGAAGCGGTATTGGACACAAGGCTTATTTAGAAGTTCGTCAGCAGTCGTATTATCTCATTTTTGGATTTTTTTCTCGTTGAAAAAAATTCAAAAATATTCCGGAAGGGAGGAGTGATCGTCCCCAGTGTCCGCTTCCGGTCTAAATCCGATATTGCTGAAGCACACAAAATATTTCTCTTGTCGTCTTTGGACTCGCAACAATTTTTGTTAGGATAATTTTTTCATACTATATATATATTCATAACGTTTTCACATTAATTGAAAAATAGTGTAGTCTTTATTATTATTAGATATTTTCTCTTTTTCTAATTGTATGCTTCAATGATTTCCATGTAGCGTAACTCAATTAAAAGGATAACCACACAAAAACTCTCAGTCGAATCGCTATTAGAAAAATTCTAAGATATTTACATTTTTCTATGCGATACAGATTATTATTTAAAAAAAATGATCACCTGTTATTTGAGCAATACGTTCAAGATCTTGTCCGTCTGGATTCGAGTCAACTTCAAAATTTGCTTGTAAAATTTGTAATTGTTCTTCTGTAAATGTTGTTCGTACTCGTTTAGTTTTGCCTTGTTTCGTGTCTATGTTCGATATAATCCAATCAAATTAATAAATATTCGTTTCTATATTTTTACCTCCATCTTTTCCGTCATTGGTTTCATTTGGATCAATAAAATGTGTTTTACATAAAACATGACTACTTTGTAACGCAAATTCTTCGCCAGTTGATAATTGTCGTTTACATGTATTACATGCAAAACAGGCTAAATGATAAACATGATCTCGTGCTCGACGTACCCAATCACTTGGCTGAATATGTCTACCACATTTCGAACATTTATTACCGAAGTGTCTATTCATATACAGAGGAAAAAAAGACAACAGAGATATTTTAAAAAACGAGAGAAACATTTTTTATTTTAGTTTTTACTTATAATAATCTTGTCGACATAAAATTTGTAGACCTTTTAAAAAACATGTTTGCTGTTTATTAAGTGCTATTTGACAAATAGCACATTGTAAACATGATTCATGATAAATTTTTGAACCGACACGTAAATAAAACTGATCATTTATACTAATTTTGCATGCATTACACATATGAAATAGATTTTGATCATCGTCACCACTCTCAAACATCTTTAAAGAAAAATAACATTAACTATTTCAAAATACAAGTTGATTACTATATATATATATATTTACTTGTTCATCTTTAATATCATCCAGCAAAAGTAATTGAGTTAACTAAAGAGGAAATCAACAATCTGATATAAATAGTTTTACTTGAAGATTTTTTTCTTATACCTTGTTAGTATGTACTTGATTATTAACACTTTCGTCATCCATCCGCAAAAATGAATAGATACACTATTGGCCTTCTTTTTTTTTTATTTATTTTCTTTTACTCAACTTTCTCTCTTTCCCTCTCTCTCTCTCTCTCTCTCTTGCTTTCTCTTTTCCGGAAAAGATAGACTCGCTTTTACTTCCTATTGGCTATTATGATGATTATTATGTTGAAAAGAAATGAATGGCAACCAATGAAATAAAATAATAGAAAATAGAAGAATAAAAAACAAGAAAAAGAAATTTCAGTATGGCATCAAAAGTTATCCTAGTTGATCAAGCGCATAATCTCAAGTGTTCAGCAAACATTGAAGCGCCAGAAATAGTTGAACACATGTGATGATTGAAGTACTTTGCTGTAAGCATCTCTTTCTCCTTCTTCTTTCTATCTCTTCAATAAATTGACCGAATTCTCTCTTGACAAGAAAGTTTTACTAATAGAATTAGATTGCGGATTCTCTATGTACATTGTCTTGTAAATGAAACAAAACTCTCAGTTGAGAAAAGACGAAAGTCGCGGGCCCCCAACGGCGATGAAAGAGCAATGCGCATACTCTCGCGCATTGACATCTCATGCCAATCAAAGCTAAAGAAAAGGAAAGGAAAGTGAATCGTGTCGGGTCCGGATACAAGCGTCAGGCTAATTGGAGGGAATGCACAGTTGAATAAAGACACACACACACATAGAGAGACAAATAATGAGCACTAGTGAATGACACAAAATAACAGAAAAATATAAATGCATATCTATATATATGTTTTGTTTTTCTGACATGAGATTCATTTATTATTTTGAATCATATGATTATTTTTTAGAATACTATTTACTTGTTCCTTACATATCATGCTGGCTTAGTTTTTTTCTATTCATTGCCTGCTGAGTATGTTCAGCGAACCTCTTTGACACACTTAAGCTGTTCGTCTATTTTTCTATATATATATATATCTATACAGTTGTTTCACTTGTCCTGGTGGGCAAGCCAACTGTCCCAATGAAAAGAAAAACATATGTAGATAGAACAAGAACGACAACTGTCTTCTTTTTTTTTTTTTTTTACTTTACTTTATTTTATTTTATTTTCTAATACGATGTAATGATCGGGAAAAACAAGATGCCGAGAATATTCTTTTGAAAATTAGCAAATGTTCTTTCGACCGTATAATACGTCTTTCACCGTTGTATGTTTCCTGTTCAACTTGTAATTAGACATCCGAGTTGATTTTATCAAAGAAACTAAAATTTTGATTCACTTTCAATGCTCATCGATTGATCACTAATGGTATGAATTTTATTTTTTTGAAAATCATTTGATTTAATCAGAATTTCTTTCAAACGATTTGATCTGACATGTGATTCTAGCTGTGAATGATCAGCCATTTCTAAATCATATAATACACAAAAAAATAATGTTGAAGTTGCTGTTGAATAAACATTAAGAAATATTGCTGAACTGATATAAACACATATACCAATTGTAAGTATAGGAACCCATGAAAAATGTAAACTCATATTGTTTTGAATTCTATCGAGAATGTATGCCGTAAAAACACATGAACCAATCTGAATATTGGGAGAAAGAAAAAGAATTTGAATTTCTTTCCTTGGAAATTGATAAAAAAAAAAGAAGATTTTACTGTAATTGTTATTCTTCCAATGTGTAAAAGAATGGTACAAACTCGATCGAGCACAAATGAACGTAAACAGTTGCTTAGTAATAATTTTGTTGAAGTAAAAGCTGATGAACAGAACCATCTGCCACTAATTGCTGTCTAGATAATTATTTTATCTTCATAATTTAAAAAAGAATTTTTTTCAAACAGAATGTTATACCATAATGTAAGTATATCTGGAAAAAAATTCAAAACAGCAACGAACAGAATTTAGGCAACTTTTAACTAGAGTTAAACAACATTTTCCATAACTATCAAGATTCAACTTTTCCATTTGATCTTTAATTAAATCGATTAATGTTCGTAATACATCAATGATGGCAATGATCGAACTACCAAATGCAATAGTACCTAAATGATGACGAACTGTTATTGATAAGCCTTGTGAACAAAGACATCTATTAAAATAGCCATGACAATATGTTTCATTTGATTGATTCA
The DNA here is from genome assembly GCA_905331475.1 of Rotaria socialis. Taxonomy (NCBI): domain Eukaryota; kingdom Metazoa; phylum Rotifera; class Eurotatoria; order Philodinida; family Philodinidae; genus Rotaria; species Rotaria socialis. The sequence continues at coordinate 43,676 of CAJNYU010001591.1, read as the reverse complement.
TTATTTCCCAGTAATAAGCTAAATAAAAACTTTCATTTTTGTCTTTCCCACAATAGTAATTAACTGCTCTAAAAAAAGACGCAATTCTATTCGTATTTTGTTCATCATAGTTTTTATAAAACAAAATTATAGACTTACAAGCAAATGTACATGCTAAAATCATTTCTTCTAGTGCAATCATAAATGCCAATAGCCAATAGATCATAAATATATTAAAAATATTAATAAACCATGAATATCGACTTAGAAATTGAGCCAAACGATGACTCCATATTATATTAAAATAACCAGTAAATGTTTCATCGCCAAAACCATATGATGCATAAACACATCGAATACGATCTGTGGCACAGTTTAATTGTGAAAAATCATCTGGATTACAATTATCTCCTTCATTAAAATCAAAACATGATCGGGGCATTGAACGAATACTTAATTTTATCGTTTCATTTGATTTAACATATGTACGGCTAGATGCATTTCGACATGATTGACCAAAATCTTGACTACAACTTATTTGATAAATAGCTCGGCCCTAATTAATAAATTAAATAGTAAAAATTAAATAAATTTTGTTCATTTTCTTTTACCAAAGTTGAATAATAAGCAATAACGAGAATACCCAAAATAACAAAACAGATGTTTAGAAAAAATGTAATTATGGGCAAGATTAAAGTTGTTAGTGCGTAACTAATCGCTTTATTGGCCTCTTCAATAAGAGCTAAAAGAAAAATAGCCATGTTCTGCAAGCATTATAATACTCATCATAATTCTAACCTGCCGCTAATACAATTCTTTCGTATAGGCAACACGTACAAATAAGTAAAATGCCACACACAATACAACAAAGTATACCTAATAATAACCAAATAATATTAATCGGTGCAAATTGATCTAATAAAATCATAGCTGTATCAAAGTTTTCTAATGAGACTTGTGTTTTATTTATTGAAATTGTACGAGTTATTAGTTTAATATCAATAGTATCCAATCCATTGATATCAAATGTTATATTCATTTCATTTATATTAAGTAGATTACTATTGTTATTCTTATCAGTACTATCATTGAAATATTTTTGCATTCGAATTCGAGCTACAAAACAAAAATGAGCAGCTAATGCAAATACAATAATACATAGTATTAACGATAGCCATATGATCCATCGAGCAAAGTATCGTAATAAGAGCATGTAAATAATAACAAATATCATGGAAAAAGCAAGAGATAATAAAAGTACGTAGCGACTTTGAATTAAATCTTCAAACATATAAGATAAGAGACGTTTTACTTGTAAAGCTTTTTTAAAATATTTTAAACCAGTTTCCATTGAATCTTTAGTTGGTATGATATCTTCGTCAGTCTATATTAATGTTTAATAGAAAACGACTATGATTAGCTAGATGAAAAATAACATACTGTGTTCCCACCATGATTTTTGATAACATCATTTGCTTGATTAATTGTTAAGTTTAACGCTTGAACAATAATCGATGGAATACATCGTCCATAAAAGGCTATCGAAGGAAACGAATAGGGAGCACAAAGCTTTCGTTCTTTGACAAGGCTATAGATAGATATTTTTGGATTTTCAACTTGAGAACGTGCAGATTTTTCACACTAGGATGAAGAAAAATCGAACATTATTTCAGTCGGAGTCAGCAAACACATGGTATAACTATTGCATTATTGGATTGATTTCAATTCTTTCAATTAAGGAAATTATTTGACGAAAATAGATAAAAGATTTTCCGAATCGAGACATCTGAATCTCTACGATCTTGCTCGATGTCTAGTATTTTTTTACCTAAGATTTTGTTTACATCATAACTTAACAAGAAATTCATGAAAATGTTATTCTTATTTCAAAGTAATTATTAGCTGTGGTACGCCGAAAAAGTTTTTACGTAGCATCTGCCATCTTCGCAGACACATACGTATGTAATTTTATTCAAGCATGATATAAATCACATACTGTGAGTTGTGATCGAATTCGTTTAATTCTATTTGCATTATTTGTAGCTAATTTTAATTCTTGAGCATACAATAGTTTATAATGATAAAATTTTGTTGGACATTGTTCGACACACATTTGCGGCGTTGGACATCGTGCACCAACTAAGATATATTTGATACATTTGATAATATCAAAAAATTGTAAATATTTTCGATCGTTTTGAGAACCTACACCACATAAACGACCTTGCGTATCAGTTGGAAATAAAAAACGTCGTAATGAACCTTCACGAAATACAAAGATAGCAAATAGAATATAAACAATAAGAAGAGTGAGGAAGATAAGTAAACATGGCCAATCGGTGCAACCTCGTTTTTTGTTATCAAGTATTGAAAGTCTTGGTGATATATTCGACTGTCTTCGCATTTTACTTTTATTTGAATTTCGACTATTCTAATATATGATTCATTATCTAATTAGATATATTCTTTGACTGAGTCATGATGATTGTAACCAGTTCGACCTTCGAAGAAAAAATGATCAAATGAACGAACATAGTTATTCAAGCTAGCGTCGTTTCAAGCAGTAGTTTATCTTTAACGTAGAGTTCTTATTCTTTTGTGAAAGACACTTCAACACTAAATTCGATGCATCTGGTGTTACATTCATATCTTAATTAAATCAAAATCTTTTTTTCTATTGCGAGATATTCTTCTTACATGAACGACTTTACCCGCTGATTTCTCGAAAATATTTTGATTTCAATATGATTTTCAGACAAAACAAGAATTCCTTAATAACTTATATTTTTTGTTGTTTCTCGTTCCTATGATGAACGCTAAAGTTGATACAACCAATTAGTCATCCTTCGGTTTGTGCTGCTTGAAATTTTGTAATAGGTTAACTTCTATTTGTTAAGTTTTTATTTTTATCCAACTTATTGTTCTCACGTAACTGAATATTGATGAAGTTAAGATTTTAATAAAAAACACAGTGTTTTTTGGTTGTTACAGACTTTGTTTGGTTTTTTGATAACATTCAAAAGAAAACAGCAAATTTTCATACACACAAAACACTGCCAAATGATAAGAAACGAACAAAAAAAAGATCAGATAAATCAAGCACCAGATCATTATTATCTAAGTTGTGGTTTTAGCTGATGTACTAATCATTGCTGAAACATCACCTCTTGTTTTCACATTTCGTAATGAAAATGGTTGTTGTCGATTATTCTCATTTTTACTAACTGTTGGTGTTTTTGTTGTCGTTGTTGTTCTCCGTCTTGAATTATGAAGATGATATTGATTTGACGAAGCTAAAACTGATTTTTGATAATTTAGCAACGGAAACATTTGTGCATGTTGTTCTAATGCATTTTTTGCAGCAGTCATTTCTGCGTCATGAATTGATCGGCCGACGCCAACAGATAGCCGTTGTTTTCGGAAGAAAACACCAACTCTATATTGAACATTATTTGATGATCCGATAGATTTTAATACTCGATATTCAGGTAATGGTGGATTACGATCATTGGGATCTCGTAATGCTAAACAACAATGTTGTAAATTTGATTTCGGATCATTCCAATGTTGTGTTGATATAAAATCTTGTAAACGTGGAAATATTGTAGCACGACAAAACGCATAAATTGATTCTAGGCCTTGATCAATAAATAGCGCAGCTATAAATGCTTCAAATACATCTGCTTTAGCTTTTAGAGATTTTTCAATTAGTTTTGGTGTTGTTATACGAAGTTGTTCACGAACATAATCAACATATACTTGCATGCCTAATTCATCATAAATCACAGCTTGAGTTGGATTAGAAACAGTACATGAACGGAGTAATGATAGATGACCTTCGTGATGTTCTGGAAAATGACGATATAAATAATCACTTACAACAAAATTGAGTACAGTATCACCTAAATAAGATGCATCATTAGATTTAGAATTATATTAATATAAAATAAAGATCACATAGAACAATAAACTCCTACTTAAAAATACTAATATATATATATATATATATATGTACAAACGTATTATTAATAAAGTGATATATTCTACACACACCCACAACTTTGAGGAAAAAGTACATGAGTGGTTGATGTGTCTTCGTCACATCTTTTTCAATGGTAGCCATTATAGCTCTATCTTAGTTCTTACCGAACTTTGATTAGTGCCATGTCATTTGCAAATTGATGAAATCTTGGAAAAATTTAAAACAATTTTATGCCCATCAATTCATATGAAAAGAACTTATCTAGCTTTTTCTATACGTTATTACAGTCTTTCTACAGCAACTATTGAAATACCAACTATGGATGAGAATGATGATTTCAATCACTAATAAAAGTTACAAACTACCAGCAATATATTGAAAGTACCAAAATATCTATAGCAGCATAATTGTGAATTTAAGAGTTGAAACAAATTAAAAGTCGTCGCTTGTAGACTTTCACTATTGATATATAATTATTGCATTTAAATAGTTCAACAAAGATTCATCTAAGTAAAACTATAGTTAGCAAACTTCAATGCATAAGGACACAAATCTTTCCATTATGTCTTAATATCTCGTTAATTGAAGTCTGTACTCTACTGACGTATACAGCCAGGGATAGAGTGTATTTTGATAGTACTTGAAACAGGGATATTTGCGTTTGACGACACATCGATGTTAGTATAATCAATCACGGTACTAGTAAACTTCCTACTGACGAAAAGAAAGCGTATTCTACCTTACCAAGAAATTCTAATCGTTCATTATCCTCAATTGTTAAATCATTTTGAGGTATTGGTCTTGTACAAAAAGCTTGTGCTAACATTCTAATATGTTGAAATTCGACGCCAATATCATTTTCAAATTGTGTCAATTGTTTTAACAAGGGTACTTGTTCAATTAAATGACGATCACTATTTGGATATTGAACTTTTAGTGGATACTCTTGTAGATTAATCCATATACTAGTTAACTGTGGATCTTGATAGAAAAGAATTTTTGATAAAATTTTATCAACAATAGCCTGAAAATAAAAACCAATGAGAAAAGTTTTTTTTAATTAATTTTTTTACCAATCCACCATCAAGATAAATTGCACCCATTAAGGCTTCAAATGAATTTGCTAATGCATGATTCAATGCCGAATGTGAACATAAATCTGGCCCATGATTATAAATAATAAAATGTTGTAAACAAAGATTTCGTGCTAATGATGTAAAAAAATGATTTTGAATTAAACCAACGCGAAATGTTGATAGGCGACCTTCATCAAATTGTGGAAATAAAAAGAATAAATGTATTGAAACAAGATATTCTAATAAAGCATCGCCTAAATATATATATATAAAGAGATAAAATAAAATACAATGAACTATTTTCATACTGACCAAGAAATTCTAAGCGTTCATAATTTGTTATTTCAGATATATGTTCACATGTTTTAGCTTTTTTAGCCATAATTTTAAATAATGTTGATACTCCTCGTTTAGTTATTGGTCGAAATAATTGTTTTCGATCACCATAAACTGTATTTCGTATTCGACAATTTGCCTTAAAAATAAAAAGAACGAATAAATTGCTTATTGCAAAAGAAAAATGGAAACATAAATTTAAAAACAAAATAAATCATACTAGAGTATTTTTGACATGATCTGGATTGGGACCTAGATTATTATGTAAAACATAGTTTCCACTTGGATGTGTTAATGCTAATTGCATTAACCAGCGATTCCTAAATTTATAACCAACTAATTCATCTTCTAATTCAGTTAATGATTGATGAAACCGTAAATGATCATGTAATGATGATAATAATAATGTCCGTTGAATGATATCAGATTTAAAACCAGTACGATATGCATATTCCGATGAAATTTCTACAACAATTTCACGCTTTAACTGTTCAGCATGCTTAGCAACGATTTGTTTTAAACGTTGTTCCTTATCGCGTAGATTCGCTTTATCTTCATCAGTTGGTGTACGATTTTTTAAAAGAAAAAATACTTTTAAATAAGACTTATATGCTTGTCGATATTCTTGATTATATTGAATAGATAAAACAGCGGGACGAATGCCTAGAAAAAAGAATAATCATTCAGAAGTTTATTTCGCTATGTTTTCAATTAGATGCGGATATATTGTTTCCGCTGATAGTAATAAGATTATTGACATTTGCCATGATAACGCTATGTAGTTTGCAAAAAATGATTGAACACAAATGGTATAGAGACGGATTTGAAGTCTTGTAGGCGTAGATATACAGCAAAGCAACGGCATGTTAGCTAACTGGAATCAATAGCAGTCTTTCAGATTGGTTTACCAAAAAATCTAACTTTCAAAATTTTCTTTCATTTAGTAACGCGAACTGTTTGTCTCTTCTATAAGCTGATACTCATTGAATGATTTGTAATATTATTATTAGATCCATATTCTCAAAAATATCCTACGCAAATCGCCAAACTTTTATGAAAGTTTGATCTTACCAAAATGAACAATAACTGGATAAGCACTGTTCTCTCGATCAAGTTGATCAAGTCGAATTGCAGCTGGACGATGCTTTGGAAACCACACAATAGAACCTTGAACTTTCGATACATATTTATCCCAAGCATCAACAGACATCGATTTACATCGTGAATATAAATCATCAGGCATTAAAGGTTTAAGATGTTTAAGAAAATACTGTATTTGTTCAGCTGGATGAAGTAATTCTTTTCCATTATCAGGTAAAGTACGTGCAAAACGAGGAAAAAAATGATAGCATGTACAGGTTGACCCATCATTTTTATTATTCAATGGTCGCCATTGAATATCATACATTTCACAAACATCAATAAGAAGATATTGTTGAAGAAGATCAAGTTCTTCAATTGTAAAATGTTCTAATGGAGTTTCTTCTTCTAAACCAATTGCATAATCAATATTATGATAAACAACAATACAGTCATTCACCTAAAAAAAGAAATGTTTTTCTTTGATAAAAAGAAAAGAAGAAACAATGTTCATTTACATTAGCCAATGATACATGAGAAAGAACAGAAAAACCTTCGAATGTATAATCATGATCATCGTAAGTTATCACTGTTGGTTCTTTTAACTAAATAAATAAAATACGTTTTTTGTTTTGTTTATTTTAGGATATGAAAAAAAAAACTTACATTAAAATTCGTTTCTGGTGTTAAAGTAATACGATAATGATACAGTCGGCCAGCATTATTATTCCATTTGTCGCATGGTGTTATTGTCTTGAAAATAAAATGATAATTTTTCTATGCGTTTATTTTATCGACGGGAGAGTTAACCAGATCTTTGCAGAGAAGCCTCTCTCTCTCTCTCTCTACTTTCACACTCTATACATACCTTTTCGCCAAAAAACATCTGATGTCGAATACCAAATTTACGATCATCATTACTACATCGACATATAGGACCATCATTACCCTAAATACTCTACTTGTAAAATAATTCACTATAAAATGTCTTGTTAAACCTGTTTATATTCATTAAACCAAAGTTCAGGATGCAAGCGATTCACCACCTGCTGTTTACGTTCAATTTCTAATGTCAGTAAATTATCGCTGGCTAAACTTGCTGCTGTTGCTTCACCCTCTTCTTCGCCTTCTTCTCCACTTTCACTTGATGTATCTAAATAAAATTTAAAACAAAATAGAAACTATTCAGCGAATATCCATCCTCAGTTACAGAAATTTGCTTTTAGTTAACAGTTAGATTTCGATAGAATCTAGAAAAACTTCTAAATGTTTCCGCAAATTCGGTAGCTCGAATTATTTTGAGGTTTTTGTATAATGATCAATATTAATCTTGTAAATAAAATATCAACTGAAAATCATGCCGACAGCCCAAAAATTCTTATTTCTTTCCTCTAAGAAATGAAAATACCTTTGGATTTTGTTTGAGTTTTACTAGGTTTTATAGTAGAACCAAATTGTTTTGCTTTATGAAACATATTTGAATGATCAGGTTCATCAAAAATTTTATTTTCTTTACGAAATGTTTCACGTTGAGAAAGAATATCAGAGCGAAATTTTATACAAAGATCTTTCAATTTTTGCGTTGCATGGATTAAACGAGAGTTCTAAAATAATCAACATAATAATAAGTATCACAAAAACAAAACAAAAGCTAATTCGTACTTGTTCATCACGTTGATAATAAAGCTCTGATGCACACGTACGTACATATTGCGGTTTAATTTTTGTTATAGATATTTCATTTGTATCTTCATCAGAACTAGAACTAGAAAAAAATTCCACATTTAATGACTGTACATTATTTTTTAAGAGAATTTGTCCTACTCATGATATTCATCTTCAATTTTACTATCATTTATTCGACGTCTTTTTGATACTGGTGAAACGGGTTGTTCACGACGTGGAATATTTCGATCATCATTACGAGATGATTTATCACTACTAGATGAACGTTTATTGCCTATTTGATTATGATTGTTATCACGTAAGAAGGACGAAGAAAAAAAGTTTCGTTTTCGATCTGGATAATCAACTTTTGAAAACGTTGTTCTTCGTGTATCTTTAATCGAAAAGAATAAAACAAATCATTAAGAAGAAATTCATAATTGAAATTACCCGTTGATCTTCGCTGTGAATTATTTGTAGGTAACGCTGGTCGAATTGTAGTTGGTGGTCTACTTGTAGTTGGTGGTCTACTTGGAATGTTAGAGTTTGGTAACGGTGGAGGAGGTACCGTAAACATATGTTGAAAAACTTGTTGTTGATGTAGAGCATACATAGCAGCAGCTTGAATATAAGATTGATAGAAAGCAGCTGGTGATGAGGGTGTTTGCACTGAAGGAATTGATGATGGTGGAGGTGGTGGTGGAACAATAAACAGTGCAGATATATTCGTTGAATCCTGTTTATTAGTTTCATTGTTATTGCTCATATTTTTTTCGATTTAACTGTAATACAAAGAAATAAATAAAACAATAAAAATAAAAGGCCAAAAGTTATTCTCGAGTTCCATAATGAACGATCATGTGCGCCACAAAGTTTATTTAAATACAAATGGGTTCGTACATGATCGTGATAAGAACAGAGAACAAACTAAATATTTATATTCAATCTCGTTTATATCGAGTATGTCTAAATAAAATGAATATATACAAAAATAAATGAATAAAAACGATATATCTAAATATATCCGCCGGAAATCTATTACATTAATTACCTATTTTGGTTTATACTAATGAATTGACTTATCTATCATTCAAACGTAAAAAAAAACAGTAGATTTTAACAAATAAGTTACACCATCAAATTAACTAATAAAACACACTGGCATGATTAAGAATGAGCGTGCATTAGTGTATACGACAGTTTGACGAATGAGAAAAAAGCCGAATGATGTCGCCTATTGTTTGCACACGAGTTTCATAGTGATATCAGTAGTTATAATTATACGAAGGTTTTCTTTATCCAAATGTATTGAAAATTTCCTAGACGTCTTTCACAATCTCCTGTGAGATCTTGAAAGAGACTTTCAACTTTGCTTCAGATAATTAGTCAGACAAAGACTCGCACACTCTCTGTCTCTGAGAGTATATCATAGAAAGGCAATGATATGAGTTTCGTCGATTCGATCGATTTTTGAAAATCGAAGCAAGTCATTTTCTATTGACTTTGTTTTTATCCTTCCAACCTCAATAATAATAAAAAGAAAATCTGACCTATAGTTAAATTTATTGAAGCAAAAGATTTGTTTAACAGGAGCAACTATGCAGTGGTGGATCTACCTGTTAGGGTACCCGGCGATTGCCACCCCCTTAAGAAATTTTTTTTCGGTTTCCCGCAGCAGAAATGAAACAGAAAATAGTCGTTCTGCCTCAAATAGACTTGAAAAACCGTTTTTTGGCCAGGAGGGCCACGCCCTAACATATTTTCTGGATCCCACCACTGCAACTATGCCAGTAGTGTCAAACTTGAAACTTGAACTTGGTTGAAAATAGAAAATTTCAACTTTCAACTTATGGCGATATATGTGTGAGCCACTATTCTTCAGAATGCTATTGGTTTAAAAGTTGAAAGTTTCAATTTTCAATTGAATTCAAGTTGGACATATATGAACTGTGCTTGCTCAAAACACTATGTAACAAACAGAATGAAAATATAAAGAACGGCTGTTTATGCTAAAATATACGTTACATAGAAACATGAATTGTACTTTGTACACTTTACTGAACAAATATACATGAAAATGTCTGTTACATTCTTATAAAATTAAGGATCTATTGATATAGAAACTTCTATAAATCGAGCCCTTTCCATCTTCTTCTGAAGCATGATAAATCGATTTGGTGATTATGTAATGTTGATTTTCTGGAATGTACTCTTCAAATCTTGCGAAAAAATTTCGACAAAATCGCCTGTATTCTTCGAATCAGTTCTAAGAGTCATTATTGGTCAGTGGCCGTTGTTATCTGTCTCAGAATACTAGGGTGTGAGTGTGGGTGTGTGCCTGGGTTATCAGCTCAGATGGGGTTAATTAATCAAGTCACTATTAAAGTAGTTAGTTAGGATAAAATTCTATATCTAGAATGGATCAAATTTGATTCGATATGTTTCGGCCAAGATTTTTATTCGGCGAAGTTGGAGTCGGCGAAAATAGGCGTCGGTGAAAATTATATTCGGCGAAGTTGGAGTCGGCGAAAATAAAATACGGCGAAGCTGTACTAATTCGAAAAATTCGAGTATTATTAAATACACTTTCCTTATTTTTTACTATTATGTAAACTTTTTATTGCCTTGGATATAGAATTCTGCTTTTCATTTCGATTTAGCATCTTTCCAGGGATAACGAGAAAATATTTGCAACAAGACGAAAGATTTCTTTTTTTTATTGTAAAATCTTTAATTTCATATGTGCGGAAAAAAAGAATTAAAATAAATAATTTTTTTATGCAACAACATGAATAAATTTTGGCACGGATGATTCAAATGTAATTTATGATAATTAAGTTAATGCATAATTTTATTCAGTTTGTCCGTGACTAATATCATGTTGATGCTGTCAGTTACACCTTGTAGGAAATAAACGTGCATTTAATTGCAACAAATGGTAATGAATGTACTATTTGTCAACGGGAGGTCAAATTATGAAGTGGTATAAACATAAAAGTAGGTAATGGAACTAATAACAAGAAAATAATTTATTCTTCTTGGGATTTCAATATTCATATCATAATTAGAAGAAAAATATTCTGTTTTTCTTCCGTGTTTTTCTTTCGGATGTTTGATCGATACTCCTCTGCATCGATCGTCATATAAATATAGGGGTGAAAGTGTGTGGTTGTTATCAAGTGAAAATACAAGATTCAAGCAAATTATGAAACTTCTCATTTGTTTCGCTCTCGTAAGTGCTTTTTAAATTTTCAATGGAACACTTATGTTCATTTCATTTTCTTCTTATAGATCTGCGTCGTTCTGGTTGCAGCACAAGGCAGAGGATATCGCTATGAAGGAAATGGCAATCGAAGACCTGGTGGTCGAGGACGTGGTAGTCCGGGATCATGGGGTCGTCCAAGTCGTAATAATACTAATGACTCATGGGGAACAAAATTATGTGCCAACAGTACAGTGGCTCAATCATTTCTTACTCAAACTCAACAGGTGATCGCCAATCTTCGATCAAATGGATCATTCACTCAAGCTCTTCAAAATCGCGCAAACGCAATAGCTTATATCGGAAATCAAGCTAATGGAGATCTTCTTTCATCAAATTGCACTAGTTTCTTCAGTGGTCTTAGAAATGCAAAGGCGCTTGACAAAAAAGCTGTAGCAACGGCAATAAGATTAGACAATACAGCTCAACGTTTACTTTCACGAGTTGTGAAGTCTCTTTTAGGAACCAACAATGGTTAACTTAATTTTTCGTTGCGAACACTATCTACAATTTTTTACTTTATAATTAAACAATTATTTAAGGAATCGAAATAAAAGTGAGCTAAGGAAAGTTTTGACTGAATTGAGACACTAATTATTATAGAAGACATTCAACGAATTAATATTTAACATGATTTGAAATCTTGTTTCGTCTAATATAATTAAGATAAACCAATCGATTCTACTTTATTTGATGATAAATAATTTTAACAAATAACTAATAATAAATCAAGAATATTGAAACTTTAAATTCAGTCGTACAAATTTTCAAGTTCATTCTTGATTTGCTTGAAGAATATTTTAAGTATAAATAACTACTATTTTTACTATTATTTTTTCTCATGAGTGCTAATATAGCGATGCTTCAGTCGAAACAATATGTTCTTTTTCATACGAATAATTTCTCAGAAACTAAACATTACTTTTATAACTATAACATGAAACTCATCGAAATAATATATTTACAAGTGTATATCCATCACTTGTTTTGTTAATTTTTTCTATTGCATACCGCGAATATAATTTTCTAAAATAGATAATATCCAGTGGTGGATAAATCATTCTCAACATTGTGTGATGCTTCTTTTTGTAATGATCAAATGTTTGTCTGCAATCCAGTAGTACTATTCATAGTTTTTTTCATAACATGCTCTCTTCATGCCTTTCTGATATAAAAAGAATAATCACCAAATATCTCATTTAATGCATAGAATCTTCTACGATAAAATCGAATCAAGGCTTCAGAGCATATATTATCTACGATTAGTATCAGAGTATTCATGAGCTCTATTACAAACTCGGTGCACTGAAGTTAGGCAGTGCTATGTAATAAAGAGAATTTCAATCAATATTTATGAAAAATAAATAAATACAATAATATTGAATAAACTGTTGAAGTGGAAAAAATAAGGATACATTGATTATTGTATACATGTTTGAAATATGATTTTCTTAACTGTAAATAATAGAAATATTTTTCGATTAATGAACAAAAAAAGATGTTGAATTAAAGTATTCACTAAATTTTAGACAAACAGTAAATCTTAATAACAGTTTTCGAACAGTTGACTGGTATTTTCATTCATTATGAGTTTTAGCAATAAATTCTACGTAAAGGCGTCTAATTTTGATAATTAATAACCAAAGAACTCGTGTTAATTAATAGAAGATTGAGAGGAAACTAAAAAATAAGCTTAATTCATTATCTTTGGTTTTTTTCTATTGAATCTAGCACGTAATACACAAGTTCTGTCAAAATCTTTCATTTAACATTTGTAACTATTAATATTCTACTTTACTTTAATGTCTGCGTAAGAATATTGTGTAACATTAGCCAGTAGATTAGAGTAATTTTCTAGGTGTAGATGAAACGACAGAAACGGTTTCAGTTCATGTCTACTAAATTTACGTTTGAATTTTAAATGCATAAGACCTCCAATAAATGTATTACGAATAGTTATTCTGAAATTCTTGTTCTTATGGAACAAAATTGCTGGGCGACGATGACGCACAATATGAAAATCACATCATTGATTGATGAGAAAATGTATTTCAATGATAATATACATAGAAATATCAGCATAATTTACCATTTGTTAAGATTAAACTTTAATCTGTCAGTTTTTTTTACGTTTTGATTTTCAATTAAAGTTTAAGATCCACTAATATCCATACTTTGTTTACAGCTAAGTTTCAATAAAGTATTTATCTTTGTTTGCATGAGCAATAATATTGTGCCTTGCAAACTAAATACAAAGTATCCTAGGGAAAAAAGAAATCTTATCCTGATGAATAAAAAGATTGTCAATCTATGCATTATAACAAAACTTTCTTTCTATCATGGTGCATGTCAGCAAAACTACTTGAATCATAGAGTAGAGAAGCTTAAAAAGATCGAATAGAACAGAAAACTTAATTAGACAAAAATGAATACATGCATATATTAATTTGTTGTTCAAAATTGACTAAGTATAAAAGCAAAAAATTGATATAAAAAAGCTATTCTTAACGGCTAGTTGATTTTGTTGAACCGATCATCGACCAGTAAGTAATCTGGCTTAATCCGTGCAACATGCCATCATTAGGTATTGCTAAAATTAATTAATATAATGTTTAGTTCTATTTAGTGATATGTAATATTGCACCGTGTTTTTATATTTAAAAATATTTATGTTTATTTCTATTGATCACAGTTGATTTGCACATTGAAAGCATATTAATACAGTTATGCACATAAAAGAAATGATTCGAATTTATGTAGAATGTCTTGGTCGATAGGCTGCTCGTAATTCTCGTGACAAACGTTTTTCAATGTCACTTCCTAAATAAGCTCTATCTTCAAATGTTTCAAGTTCAAGAATATTTGTATTTGATGAACTTGTATCAGTAATCATTACTAATGGTATATGTCTTGAACTTGATGTTACACTTCCATCTGTTGTCACTGGATCATCTAATAATGAACAACGTCGTTCATAATACGTTTTAGATTGACTTGTTCGTGCTGCGGAAATCATTAGTAATGATTTACGTTGCTCTTTTTGTCGTTGTTCCTGATGTTGAGTTGTAGTTTTCAGAAGAAAACAAGAATTTCTATTCGCATTTGGTACTCGTCGAGTAATTGATTGAAAGGGTATAGTAACTCTTGTATTACATTTCTGTGTTTTTGATGAAGTTTTTGTTGTTTGGCGATCATTTTTATTTGCATCATTTTGAAATGAAACTGAATGACGTTGAGTATTTTCTTTTGGTTGCATCTATTGGAAAATAAATATAAATCAATTAGCTATCTAAATAATATTGTTGAAATAAAATCTACTAGGTGAACAACATTGGATGTATTTGCATGCATTTCAATTGGAGATTTTTGATCATTATCACATAAATAAAAACTTTTTAATTCATCACCACTTGAACTTTCTGTTTCGCGATATGAGGAAATTTTCTTTCCTATGTTAAATACATTCTTATTACGAGAGAACGATCGTCTAGTCATAGCTTCAACAACCAGTTGAACTTTACTTGAATTTGCTTGAGAATTCATTGGCATAAATTCTCCTTGCTTTTTTTCTTGTTTTATTAGTGATGATTCAATTTTAGAATTTTCATTTACTACTGATGACGACGATGACGATGATGATGGACAAAAGATACAACGCTGCATAAGTTCTGATAAAAAATAGCAAACCGTATTGCAGCATGTTGACGATGAAGAATCATAACGACGATTTTGTTTAGAACGATTTGGTCGTTTTCTAGTTAAACTTGAATTACTATCACATAAATGATGATGCGGAACCGATGTTTTTAATATTTGTTTTGATCGTTGACACTTTGTATGAATAATTAAAGCAAGCATTATGCCAGTCCATACAACAACAATAGCTGATAATATAATTGTTAAACGAATAAGAACACTTTCAAATGATTCACCTAATAAATATCGACGAAAAATACTGGTTGTCAAAAAAGGTTCTGCTGTACCATTGTTCATCATCTAACTTAGTTAAGTATCGACAGACATAAACGTTTCTATGTAATTATCTAAATGGTGAAGGGAAAAAAGTAGTATTTCTATTTATTTTTCTTATCATAGAAAGGCTGAAAAAAACGTTCTAAAATCGCCAAAAAAGAAAGAAAAATAGCAAACTCATTTCTCCATTTGAACCAAATGACATAAACCGAATAGTGTGTCACGTTCGCTATGAAGCTGGTCTCTATCAATTTTTAATAGCAAGAAATGAGTGTAGGAAAACAGGCTGACTTGAATACCGGCACCCACAGCAATCAGAAAAGGATGAAGAAGAAGAAGAAGAAGAAGGAATAGAAAAAAAGAGCTAATTATACATCTATAGGCCTACATGTACCGTGAGAAATATATAAATATATATAGTGCATCACTTGAAATGAGAAGTCCCTTTAGGATAATTACATCGAATTGTTTGGCAATTATAGCTCACTTCATTGCTATAAAACTAGTCATTGAGATTCTATCGTTATAGTATCTATATGTAATGTGTGACAAAGCAACAAAAGGCATATGTGAAGAGAGAGAGAGAGAGAGAGAGAGAAGAAAGGCCAACTGAAAACTCTTACATGCTCATTCTTTGTATGCTTTGGAGGTTTCCTTCCTCCCGCTCTCTATCTCTCTCTTTATTTCTAAGATTATTGTTTTTCTAAAAGCCATAAAACGTAGGAAAGTGTAACAATCGAAAGCAAAGACAGAACACAAAAAAGAAAGAAAGAAAATGGATTAGCTTAGATCGTTGTTGAGGTGTGATTTGAGCGGAAGTAAATCTTCTTTCTCACAATTGCATCTTTTCGAACTCTTTTTTTTTTAAAATTTAGTCTATGCTCAGCTTCCTTTTGGCCATATCAATGCTTCTCTTGAAGCCGACCACCAATCGACTATAAATATGAATCGTTTTTATTATTCATCATATGTAAGTAGCAGACAGTACGTGATATAGTCGATCATGTTTCAAGAGCCCTCAGCTATTTATCTGTTAAACAGTCAATGACAGCATGAAAAATTTATGTTTGGCATGGCCTATAGAAGAACAAAAACATGTAATCATTATTTTTTAATAAGGTTGATATGTCAAAACGTCGTCCTGTCATGCTGATGCATATCTGTGAATGACAAATGAAGATTTGCTTTTAAAAATAAATTAAATCAAATTTCATATTCAGAACGATGTTAATTTCTAAGAGAATTTTCATTTCTAACAATGTAGGTGTTTGTATTGTAAGTTGAAAAGACTAGATATTTTTACATCAAAAGAAAACTCTCACCGCCAAACTAACAAGGCTAAAATATTAGCTCCCTTTGGCTTGACTAGAGGGAGATATTCGATTTTTCAGTGAATTTTCTCTACAGGACCGGCTTTCCCAGCAATATCATATTTTCGAATTTCAATCTGAAATTTTGTATGCATGAAGGTCTCAATGAGACTAGCTTATAGAAAACAAAATCAGAAGTTTTGGACAAACTCTCTTCGAGATATGAATCTCTCAAAGTATTGACGATTTTCTATAGAAGCTGTATGCTTGAGACATTTATATCTCGAAGAAGGTTTGTCCAAAACTTCTGATTTTGTTTTCTATAAGCTAGTCCCATTGAGACCTTCATGCATACAAAGTTTCGGGTTCAAATTCGAAAATATGATATTGCTGGAAAAGTCGGTCCTGTAGAGAAAATTCACTGAAAAATCGAATATCTCCCTCTAGTCAAGCCAAAGGGAGCTAATATTTTAGCCTTGTTAGTTTGACGGTGAGAGTTTTCTTTTGATGTAAAAATATCTAGTCTTTTCAACTTACAATACAAACACCTCCATTGTAGGTACTAAGTTGAAAATAAATTATATTGTTGATAAATGGAATACAGTTGTTTTACTTGTTAGTCAAGAGTATGAAATTTGGATAAAACTACAATTATCTAAATTTAATAACAAAATATGTGATAATTACCAAAGAGTAAAACAATATTATTATAGAAAGTTGAGAATTATTCAAGGAGAGAAAAACGAGACTCACACTACTACAAAAACAAACTTGAAGTACAGTGGAAATACAGCGAGGTATCAACTGGCTTTCTCAAGCATATTTTTTTCTTACTAATGTATGGTATCTTTTAATATTTAGTTGTCTAATCATAATCACGATTAGTAGAAGGCGTTTTCTCGCTAATAATAATATCGAAAGATGTTCATAGTGACTCTGCAAGCTCATCCTTTTTTCTGGTTACTGGTACTCAATTAGAGCCAAGTTTTCAAGTAGACACAGGTATATTCATTTATTATAAGATATCATTGTATGTGTCTCTCTTAAATTTTGACTATCAATTAGTAATTATGCGAGATCTAAAATTTAATATTTGCATTAACCTACAATTGCTTGTGTGCAAGGGAGAAAAAGCGGATCCCGATAGATTTCAATGGATCCCATTGTAACTTGATGAATGTTTTTAGGTATTTCTGAGACTATATTGACTTCGAATTTTTCTTCCTTGGCTCTCACAGGTGTCTATTAAAGTTTGATGCTGTTAAGCAATATTATTTTTCCATGATTTCTATTATCAATTCGGTCAATTATTATCTTCTTTGGAAAATTTTCGGAATTTTTGATATTTCATTCAAAGTTGTTAAGAGATCTATTGCTGTGGAGCAAAACGCTAAAACATGGTAGATAATATGAATCATATCTATATAAACAGCATAATGTATAGCATTATCCAAGAAGAAACCTGAAACTAGGCCACGCGTAAGTTTAACTTTATTTGAAAAATTGAATCCCATAATAGTTTGGGGTTTAGCACCTTTGCTATGTTTATTTTTATATTGTAATCAGACTTCGTAGATGCATTTTATGAGAATATAGGAATATAGAGGCATTAAAAATATCATTTATGTAGGATCCTGGATTCGTATATAGTAATATATGGGACACTACTTTAGGCTAAGTTGTAGGTCCTTTCACTTGAATAATTGAATTTTATTCTAAGTGTGTACAACTGAACACCAATAAAGCTAGTACGAAAAACAATTGAAACTGTTTATAACCTAGAGAATAACAAAAATTTTATCAGAAATTAAACAAAAACTGAAAAATCATTATTCGTAATCTATGATTCAAACTGATCTTCACTTATCATATTTTTTTGTTTCATTTGGACTTCAATATCTGATCACAGTCCGCTTGTACTTAGATTCTGTAAAAAAAAGGGAAAGTGCTTGACTCGAGAATCTTTAAGAAAACAAAAAAAAAGAAGCAATTACATCACCGTTTAACCATATTGACAACAAAAAGGAGCGAGCAGTATATACATATATGTTAGTGTCCAATCTCGGCTCCCATTTTGAAATAGTCCAACATCAGATTGTCGGAAAAGTTTTCGCTAAAACTTCCATTACTCCTAAGATATATGTTAAATTAGAATCCTTACTGATAAAATGTGTTGAGACAATGGTGTGGCAGGTATTACAATCATCTATGAAAGAGCTAAGTATGAACCCAACGCTAATCGATAATTTTCCATAAAAGTTGCTGTTCTATAGAAAATGTTTCATAACTGATTAACCCAGGCAGATCTGAGATTGCACTGAATTTCAGATTGAACGCTGGCCTATATATATATGCCACTAACATTTATGCGCTTGGTTATATAAAGTATTGAGAATATTGATAGTCGTGGACAAGTCGCTATTTTAAACAAAATATGTCTTTCGTCAAAAGAATCTTCATTTTTTCGAACAATATAGTAATGTAGGACATTATATGATCGACTTAGCAACTATAGGAAATATAGGATGACTACGAAGTTCGATTATAAAGGAGAGAACTAAAAAACTGAGACGATAGTATAGAATCAGCAGCCGTGTTTGTATGGCTCATAGCGAAACATTTTATCTTATTTGCATAAAATAACGTGCAAACGTAATTAATCATAGAACTATGCAATCTGTAAACACAAAGTTAGCCATATCAGAGGATACATCTTCTATTTTATTGTAGTCATTCTCTTCATTGTATTCAGTGCCATGCAGTCATAACAATTAATTACGATTTAAAAAAATGCTAAATAAATGATTACAGTCTAAATAAAGTTTAGTTTTATACTTATATCTGAATATTGAGTTGCTTCTTTATTTCAAATACATGTGCCCCAATGATCCTATCGGTGCAGTAGAAGATTATTGTATAATTCATAAAAATCAAGGTATACTTTCGCGTTTATATAAATACTGACTACATAAAGGATATTCTATTTTTAGCATAATAAAAGTGCTAAATTCTAGATTATAAAGAGTATGTTTTATCAAAACGATCTGCTAGATCGATACTCCAATATTTTACGAAAAATTAAAAAGTCAAATATTGCTCTCCGCAAAGATTCTACAGAAGAAATCGCTTTATCTATTTTACTGATCTTTCACTAAATTCTCGAGATAAAAACAAGAAAGTATGTTCTGTCACTTAAGTTGAGGATGTGGGTATCATCTATTCTCCAGACGCACACCTACAATAACATCCTACACGCTCAAATAAAGTCTCTTTTTAGAACCAATTTTTAATCTTAAATGTTTTTTTTTGTATTTTTTCTAACTTTTCCGTTTTTACAAAAACTGAGAACTTCTGTCCACAAAGAAAAACACGAGACATAGAGTAGTTTTTTTTCTGACGAAACATAAGTAAATATTCCGATGCAGTTTATCACCCTGAAATTCGTAAATTTATCTCATAATTCATTGTGAGAAGCGAGCTTAGGATAGAAAATTCGAGTCAATTCAATTTCTAAAATTGGTCGGAATTGGTTGGAACTGGAATTGGTGCATCCCTATGTGCAGGAATAGTCTTAAAACAATATGAACAGGTGAATGTCTTAATGGTTATTTTCTTATCTGCTGAAAGCTGGTAAAATATTTTCTTAATAATAGAATATTACAAAATATCATACACATAAATCCGAGTTATGAGTATATTGAGTAATGAACAGTCGTCTTCTTCTCGCATGTTTTGATTTGTAAACTTTTATAATATAAATCTTATTGATGCCTTTTGTTCTTATAAATTTTTAAAAACACAATTTATGTCAATGAATGCCACTGGATCCCATTGGATCCTGGAATCCTCTTTTCCCTCTTGGAATATACGTTCAGTCCCAAGAAATTATAGATCGTGAACTATAATAATCTACAAGGATATAGGTCTTAAATATATTATATCAGTCATCTGTATGAAAAAATAGACATCTCTTGGCTTTTTTAGACTAATTAAAACTACAAAATCATGGGGATGCGGCAGAAACCAAAGCAGTTTAAAGACGGAAGGTTATTTCTTGGCTTCTTGATTATTTGAATGTAATGAACACAAGTTACTAACTGTAGATCTATTCAAGTTGCAGTTGAAGTATGAGTGGAGTATAGGTGGAATACAAATGGAATACACACACTAGGAGTCTCGTTTTTCCCCCCTTGGAATTATTTCATATTCTATGTATTATTGAAGATGCTTTTTTTATAAACGTTATTGTATTCTATTATTAAATAGTCATGAACGAGAAAATGATACACTATTCAAAAGAAATAGTTTATTCTTTAATAAAGATATTCAGTCTCAATGTATATTTACATAGAATTTTAAGTTTAATTTTATTGTGAAATCTATTTTTCTATCATCCTTATACATTAAACATTTAAACATAAAAACCAAAATCATAGTCTTTTTCACTTTTCAATAGTATTCAAAAATGCATATTGAAGAGAAACTTCAATGTCGTCAAGTAAATCCTGTACGTCTTCAAGTCCTATAGACATTCGAATAAGACCATCAGTAATACCTAGTTGACGACGATGTTCTTCAGGTACACTTGCATGGGTCATAATAGCAGGCAACTCAATCAAAGATTCATAACCTCCAAGCGATTCAGCTGTTGTGAATAACTAAACAATAAAAAGCATTTTCTTAATTTGTTTTTCTTCTAGAAAATTCTACTAACTTTAAGATGTTTTAAAAATCGTTTACTTTTTTCAACATCATCACCTTTAAGATAAACCGAAATCATTCCGCTAAATCCCGACATTTGTTTTTTATACAATTCATATTGTGGATGACATTCCAATCCCGGATAAATTACACGTTCTATATATTTATGTTGTTCGAGATATTTAGCAATGCGTAAAGCTGATGTCATATGTTGCCGCATTCGTACTGCTAATGTTTTAAGACCTCGATTAACAAGATAACAATCGAATGGAGATGGAACAGCACCACTAAAAGAAAATTTCTCTTTTAATCGTTTTGTTTTTCGTTTCAATCGTAGACAGAAATAGATAAACAATTTTCTTACATTGCATACTGAAGAAAACTTAATTGTTTATAAAGTTCTTCACTATTCATCATTAAACTGCCCATAACAACATCGGAATGACCATTCATATATTTAGTTAATGAATGTAGAACAAGATCAGCACCAAGTTCAAGTGGACGTTGATAATATGATGTTGCAAATGTATTATCAACAAGAACCATTATTTTTGGATCATATTTATGAACAAGAGTAGAAATAAGTTCTATATCGGCCAATTTCAGTAATGG
Source organism: Rotaria socialis (assembly GCA_905331475.1). Taxonomy (NCBI): domain Eukaryota; kingdom Metazoa; phylum Rotifera; class Eurotatoria; order Philodinida; family Philodinidae; genus Rotaria; species Rotaria socialis. The sequence continues at coordinate 21,701 of CAJNYU010001591.1, read as the reverse complement.
ATTTGTTGGAGTTTCAATCCAAACAAGACGTGTTGTTGGTTTAAGATGATTAACAATTGATGATGGATCCATTGACATATCAACAAATGAACTTTCAACACCCATTTGAGCCATGCAACGTCTAGAAATTGAAAAACTATTTAAAAAATAATTTCTTATCGATAAAAATAAATCAACCTAAACAATCTTCCGGTTCCACCATACACATCATCGATTGATACTATATGATCACCTGATTTAAGCATAAACATAAGAGTAGTTGTTGCGCCAAGACCAGATGAAAATGTTAATGCATATTTTGCCTTTTCAAGTGATGCTAAACATTCTTCTAAGCATTGTCGTGTTGGATTTCCACATCGACTATATTCATATAGAAGTGGTTTGCCTGGTTCTAATTGTTTAAAGGTTGTCGCCATTGATATAGGTGGAATAACAGCGTGGCCTGGCCATCGTTCAGGTTCTTGTCCAACATGAATGGCATCAGTTTCGATACCTGTTCTTGGCATTTGTTCATGATTTCTTTTCATTTCTTCATTTTTATCGTCTCTTTGAAAAGTACTTGATACATATCGTTCCATACGTCTTGTTAACAGAGGCAACCTAGAAAATAGTAGCAATGTTTGTGAAGTAATCATCTAAAATTACTTAAAATGAACGTTCAAAAACAAGATATTATTATTTTCATCAAACTATTTTTAACAAATAAAAACTAACTATCGAAAGTACTATAAAGTAAAACTTTCTATTTTTGAATAATTCCTAATAGAATTCATAAGAACAATATTTTTTTAAAGAAAAGTACCCAATATTTTGTTGGATAAATTGAATTGCTTCTCGAGTGTTTTCACATTTAAAGATTATATCAGAATTCTATACTGTAGTCCAGTAGATAGATACTAACTATTTTAGACCGTACAATGAACACCAACAAAAGAAAATTGCAAATTTTTAGTTATTAAAAAGTAACAGATTATTTTTTGGAAGTGAAACTTGAATATTATTTTAGAATAATATTGACTTCACTTCAAAGAAAAAACAGCGCTTATTCATGATTTCCATGTTTACTCAAGGTCATATAGTGCGAAGATCAAGAATTTGTATGATTTTGTTTAAAATCATTCTCTGATCGTTTCTATTTCTGTGGTTAATAGTAAATTGATTTATTGCATACCCATAATACTTGACATATGATAATTATGTTGCATAGACAGCATAGTTTTAGGGAGAATGACGTCTGAAACTAACCTACATGAAAAAGTATTTCTTTTTTATATAGTCATTCGTGAGTCATTATGAAACATAAACAGCACTCGTGTCGCGTACGATATATTTTATAAACGAATCAGTTTGATATTAAAATAAATGCGCATTTGTAATTTATCAAAATAATAATTTTATATCTATAAATAACTATCATAATATCAACTCAAATGTTTATGTTCACTACACTAATTTACGTGTGTCAATTATTCGATATTTCTCAGTTTAAACTTAAAGATGTTTTTTCTTAAATAATTATTGAGTAAATCTACTATAAGAATAATGCTCCTCCCCCCTAATTTTTAAGCTCGATTCTTTATGGATAAGAGTATCAAAATGTAAATGATGATAAGTGTATCTTTTATCTTCTTAGACAATTGACAGAATAGAAAAGAAATGACTTACAACAAAGAAAAATTAACCAGAAAAATAAACAGATGAACGAAATATTATTGTTAATGGATCATTGATTCTTATCTTTTCTCATTATTCGATGATTAAAAAAGAACATTTTAATGCGACACAAAAATAATCCGAAAACAAATAATATATACTATATCGATTTTGAATGATTCATGTCGTTTAGGCTGTAAAAAAACGTATAATCTGATTTGATAATTATTTTGCCCTATTCAATATATTATTATGCTGCCAAAAATAAAATATCTAGTGGCGCTAATTTTCGACAAAAATTTCACAATTGAGAATTCAATTAACAGAATTTAACCCGTCATTTATTGATATCAACAATCAATAGGCTTTTTCTTCAATAAAAAAAATTCATATATTAAAATAAAACATGAAAAATCCCACGGAAGCTACAAATTGCAAAAGAAATGATCATAAATACGATTCTCTCAGTTCACATTTAATGAAAGTTAATTTATTAAAACTTAATTAACGAATATGCGTCGTACCTTGAAGTTAGAAATTTGAAAAAATCCAGATCAAATTTCACTCAATTAAATAAACCTATGGTAAGGTTTCCAACAAAATATGACGTCGAACATCTGAACTACTATAAACGGTTTTTTCGTAGATCGTTTCATGTTGAAGAACAAGAGTTTCCGTTTAGTATTACCATTTTGAACAAGTTAACTCTATTTTTTCAGAAACAATGCTCTGTATGAAGAGTTCTGTGCAAAACTCATTATTTTATATTTGAAAACATTTCTTAACTTGCAATATTTATGAATAAAAATGCATTGCAGAAGAACCCATGCCCTTTAAAGTGTCACATCGCTAACGCTGAATTTTTTTAAATATATGCAGCAAAGCTACATTTCAATTGTTGCCTGTTTCACAGTTATGTTTCACATGTAGACACTAACTAAAATAAAGTTGAGAATTCGAAATAAGTTTCAGAAATCATTTTACTAACGTATAAAACAGATTGGATGTAAAGTTGTTTCAATTTTTTTTCTACTGAATATTGTTGTTCTGCAGACTTATCTACGCAATATGAGTGATGAGTAGCCAAATTTCTTTTCTGATCAACTACATCTTTTTTTTAGATTTTTTTGCTTGGCCGATACTAGCTTTACACAATGCATCCTGTATGCCATCCATATTTACGCACTCTTATATTATTTGATAGTAAAACTGAATCCTAAGTAGCTGTTAATAAGCGGTGTTTATATAAATAATATGTAAAACTAGACTGCTAGAGGAAATCGTTGTAATCAAAATTTAAAAAAAAAAACATCAATAAAATGATTGGGTTATCAATTGTTTTCTTTTTACATTTATTTAGCTAAATAAAGTTTGATCATTGCTGATAATAATAGTCGACGAAAGAACAAATCCCTTTCAGGCAGTTAACATATCTTCTATGATATTGTGAAAATTTCCAATGCATTAGGTTTTTCTAGTCGTATGTTTTGTAAGAGTCATCAATGGATACAACTAGTTGATACAGTCTTTTTGATGCAACAAGGCTACTTTCATCGAATGCGATTTCAAGAAGTATACAACAGTTCAAAAAACATGAAAATTCTTGTACTATACGTTGTATAGCTCGTCTCTAATCTTTAATATATATATATATATATATATATATTCATGCACTTTATTACGTAATTTAGATAAATGCCATTTGCCAATGTATTTCATAAAATAACTGATAATAATAGTATGGCATGTATCAAAGATCATTACAATCTTCAAGGAAAACATACTATAAGAAAATACAGTATTAATTACAAACGAATAAAAACTTGAGATAGAAAGTAAATGGATCAAATATGCTGTAAGAAAAAAGGAAGATGCAAAACTATATGTTAGCGGAAAACTTTATTAATTAAAAGCAATTTTGTTTTTGAAAAAGATCAATCATTTCTGAAAACATTTCTAAGCAACAAAAGCAAATAAACAACTGAAAACAAAACTGGATTACAGGATAACATCAGTGGTATTTTGGACCAGCTGTGTCAAGTTTCTCAAGATAATCTATTTTTTCGTCGTAATTTATTTTTTCAAAGCTGAAAAACATTTTCGGTGAGTACAGGAGGGCGTATGAAAAGGTATGCATATAGGCTTTCAATAATTAGTTCCCAAAACTTTATCAAGATATAAATAAATAACAGGTGGTGGTTTTCTCATTCGTTTCAATACTACAATGTCAATGAAAGTTTAAATAGCTGGGCAATTGAATAGTAACTAGTCAAATTTTATTTCCCGCGACTCAAAGTAGTACAGACACGCACGCAAGAAATATAAGATATGCGCAGCATAATTATTCCATTGGCATTTGCCCTTAGCATTCTAGTGTGCCATATACAAGCTCAAGATTTTACTAAACTGCAATGGTCGGATTGCGGTAGTCCAAGTGCCGTTATTAGTAATATCGATTTAACGCCAATGCCGGTGTATAATCCAGGCCCGGCTAGTATTACCATTAAAATTGAATTAAAAAAACCTGTTAGTAAGTTTTCGATTAAGCTTTTCATATGAGAACAATTTTATGCAATGTCTTTCTTCGATTTTTATTTATAGAAACTGTAGGAGTAAACATCAACATAATACGTACTGTTAGTGGCATCACACTTCCAGTAAGATGTTATATCGTAAATGGCGCAAATGTTGGATCATGTAATTATACGGATTTGTGCACATTTCTTAAGTCAATCTGGGACGATTTCAAACCTGAGACATGTTCCCCAGTTTTGCTCGATTACGGTATAGATTGCACCTGTCCATTCAATATTTCACCTCTATTACTTGATTTAAACAATCTTCCATTGGATCTCCCGGATGCTTCACAATCAGCAGCAAGTTTTATGGCTTCTGGTAATTTCGACATAAAAGTAGCAGTTTTTGAAGGCGCCCCACTAGCAAGTCCTTCTTAAGACCTATTCAAAAAAGACTTCCATGGTACAATAATTATATTTTCATAGATTAAATAAATAGATTGTGTGCTACCTTCATTGGTATAGATTTTACGACTGTATTGTCATGTTTTAACTTCGCGTTGTTCTCTATGTGAAAGTGATTAAAACTCTTTTATCCAATGAAAATAGCTGATTAAATCGGTTGATAAAACAAATCTTTCCATTTTCCACTTTCTACTCCAGCTACATCACTAGTATGATATACTTAATAAATGGCAACTTATGGATGTGCCAGAGTTCAGTTAACAGTTAAACAAAAGAAATAAGTTGCCTATTTATTCTTGCTTTATTTCTTTTTTTTTCATTCACTGTAAAAGTTCTCAATGAAAAATAAATCATCGCTACATATGAAATTCTTTTAACATCACGGTACAGCTTGACTATATGATTGAAACAAAAGTTAAAAGTATCATACAAGCAAAATAATATGGATATATATATTGAAAAAAGAATTGATGCATAGAAATTAACATGAAACCAAATAATACGGCATTCTAATATTGAAAAATTACAATAAGCAGCATTGACACTAATTGATAGATCATGAAAAAGAAACGTTAAGTAAATTCAAATACGTAGGAGATTATTAATATTTATAGTGAATACATATCCACTGGATTCAAGAACGAACTATAACAATGCAAGAAAAAGAAGCAAAGACTTGTTTAAAAAAGTGATAATTAATTCAGATAGAAGACTCTGAAAAAGTTTAAAAAGCAAGGGTATCATATTTCGCGAAGCTGTCGATATCTTATTTAGTATTTTACACAGCATGATAACGGTGTCTCTTCTAAGATCGAGCTTAGATATCTCGAAATTTCAAATCTCTTCATTGAAAGATAAAATTAAAATAAAGTATGCTGTGATAAGCTTCACACTTAGCATAATCCAAAAGTCATTTGCTCTCTCCTAACGAAGAAAAATTGTCAACCAATCCTCGACGTTTATCTTGATATTTTTTCTATGTGTAAGACCTTTTATAGTTAAAGAAATCCTACGAGTACTTGTTTTAATGTTGCTTATTTTTAAGACTTATGAAGGTCTTTTATTTGCTATACTGTGTGAAGTACTATCGCTTGCATCGCGTCATCGTTTTATGGAAGAACGTTTCCAAGTAGCTTTTTGTCTTTGGCTCTAAAATATGCTAATAGGTAAAAGATCTATACAATTAAGTAACCTCCTAAGGATTCCTGAACGATTTCAACGTCTGAAGTAAATCATATTTGACCATTCTGTTCTAAAACATTATACACAGATGAATATCTCAATTAGACTGGTTTTTGTTAACACCAGTTGTTGGTATCGAATCGCCCATATGTGAATCTTTCAATATATTCACACTTCTCTTGCTGTGCTGTACGGTAACAGGTCTATTGACTGTGTAACTACTCTGTGCTGACAAACACACACCCTCATACCGTCTAGAACTAACTACAAAAGAGCAAATACTTTTGCGTTATCTTATCATCATAGGCTCTATATTTAGAGAAAATATAACAAAAAGAATGAGGAAGTTCACTGACGATATTTCTCGTAAGAAAAGGAAATTTGTGAACGATTGAAAATTATTGTACATCCAAAAACGATGAATTCTTATGACAAACGATGGATAATTGAATTTTAATTAAGTATGTCTTTTCATGATATGAAAAAAAAACAGTTAGAATATTTTCAATAGTTAACTTTTGGTTATACTTTATCTTTTTATCGGCAGATGTAAAATTTTCACATAAACTTGAGTATGGTTGTGTTTTTTTCAAATTTCCTAAGTGATGTAAAACTACAATATACTTAAATTCAAATTTTTCTCTCCTGACCACGGTGATAAGGTCAAAGATAGTAGTACAGATCAATCTCAAAATATGAAATAAACATGCGAATCTGTGTATTTCAAACATATATGCAAAATTATATATGCGCCTATATATCAGTGACATCTATTGTACAAAAGTATAGTTAACTTATGGTATAGACAAAAAAAAACGTTATTATACCATTTAAATCGATTCATATGTTCTGTATTTATATTAATTTAAATTAACATAACGAGTATTCATTGCTTGTTTGTGAATTGAATTGGACTGGTTGAATTGCAAATGAGTGTTCCTTGTCATATATGATTCAAACACCTATAAAAACGATCGATTTATTGAACTGTCGCTGTATTTCTTTCTTCATCATATTCGTTTGTTCGCTCGTCTCGTCATTCACTGCATTCATTTATATCATTTTTTTTGTTTTTCTCTTTTCTCTACTTTATCTGTCGTGAGAAATTGATCTATCCCATGACATAATCTTGTTCACCTGTACGTCTATAATCGTTCATCGAACCAATTATTATTAGTTCATCATTTTCTCACTGTGATATATTTGATTTCAAGGATTCAGCACATTTTTTTCTGCTTAGATGGCAACTGCCGCTGGTGGTGGTGATGACAACGAATGGCAAAAATTGCCATGTGATGAAAAAGTTCAACATAAAGTACTTGAGAAATAAATTAAGCACACTTGATAGTGTTTGTTCTTCTCTTAATCTAGGCATGGAAAGCTCGTATGACTGGTTACGAAGAATGTGCAAAACTGTTTCGTAGTCAAGATACAGATAAAAGTCCTGAATTTAGTAAATATCTTGGACTTGTCAAAAAGTTTGTTGTCGATCCAAATGAAAACGCTCGTGAAAAAGCACTTGATGCAATATTTGCGTTTGTTGAAGAAGCACAAGTAGCGGGAAAGTAAGAAGTCTTCATCTTAATCTTTTTGGAAACGATATATTGCGTATATCTATATATAGAACTGTTGGTGAAGTAGCAGGTGGATTGATCGGTAAATGTTTGAATGGTCGTACAAAAATGAAAGACCGAGCATTCGACATTCTTCTTATGTATATTGAAATTGAAAGACAAACAGATATCGAAGACGAACTTATTAAAGGTCTTGATAATAAACAACCAAAAATTGTTCAAGCTTGTCTTGAATTACTTCGACGAGGATTATCGTATGTTTAGTTTTTCATGTTAAATTTCTTTTTATTATTGATATTCTTTCTATTAAAAAAGAGAATTCGGTTCGAAAATTCTTCCAATTAAACCCTTTCTTAAACAAGTTATTCCATTACTCGAAGATCGAGATAAAAGTGTACGTGATGAAGCAAAATTATTACTTGTTGAAGTTTATAGATGGATTGGAAAACAAACTCTTACGCCAATGATACAAAATGTGAAACCTATTCAAGTATTGACTCGTTTTTTCTTTCATAATTTGCATATATGTATTTTCATTGTTTTTTTGTACTTAAGATGCAAGAACTTCAAACTGAATTCGATAAATTAGACTTGAACGGTGCTGATAAACCACGGCAAACACGTTTTCTTCGTTCACAACAAGATCTTAAACAAAAGATGGAACAAACTCAAGCATCTACAACAGTTAGTGCATCTGTTACTATTGATGATGTTAATGTTGAAAGTAAAGACAAATATTTTTTTTTGTATGCATTATGTATTAAAATGTAATGCAAACTTTTAGTGCAAGAAGAATTGGATCCATTTGAAATGTTAGAGGCTGTTAATATTCTTGATCGCTTATCAAAAGACTTCTTTGAAAAAATAGTAAATTTATTTAGAATCGATTTGTTGATTTTGTTTCGTTTTGTTTGACTTTTTAGGAATCAAAACAATGGAAAGATCGAAAAGAAGTTCTCGATGATCTGTTAGCATTATTAACTCAAAATCCTAAATTAGCACCTGAAGCTGATTATTTCGAACTTGTTAAAGCATTAAAAAAAGTAAAAAGAAAACTATTTAATTTAAAATAAAATAAAATTGATTCAATTACTTATAGATTATTTCAAAAGATAGTAACATTCCTGTTGTAATTGTAGCAGCTAAATGTTTAACAGGTTTAGCTAAAGGTTTAAAGAAAGGATTTAAAACTCATGCTGTTGGTGTAAGTTAATTGTTAATTTAGTTTGAAAAAAAAAACGTTCAATGGTTAATTTCATTTTGAATTCTAGGTTCTTGAAGTCTGTCTTGATCGATTTCGTGAAAAGAAACCAAATGTACTCGAAGCATTACGTGAAGCTTGTGAAGCTTCATATCCAGCGGTACATTGGAAATCATTTTATTAAAAAAATAAAATTCAAATCGTTTTAGACAAATCTTGAGCAACTAGCTGAAGAAGCTGTAGTTGTTTTAGCACACAAAACACCTATTGTTCGACAATGTACACATCAGTTTCTGACAAAATGTTTTGCAATGGCTACACAAACAACTCTACCAAAAAAAGTTCTGAAAATATATTTACCACCATTAATTAAAGTAGATCATATCAGATTTTAATTGTTCGTTAAATATTTAAAAAAATGTTATTGAAATTTTAGAATACAGGTGAAGCTGACGCAGGTGTTCGTGATAGTGCATTTGAATGTCTTGGAATGTTATGGAAATGTCTTGGAGAAAAACATATTCTTCCACATGTCACTGACTTAGATGAGCTTAAACTAACCAAAGTAAGGAACGATTTTATTGGAAATAAACATATTTTGCAGGATGTTTTTTGTTATATTGTAGATAAAAGAATATGCTGAAAAAGCAGTTTTATTAAATGCACGTGGCGAACCACGTACAGCAGGGACAAGCACAGCTGCAGTGCCAAAATCTGTTGCTTCTTCTATTAACACAGCAACAATGACAAAGAAGCCAAGTGGTGCTACTATTGTGAAACCTGATGTTACAGGCGACAAAGATGATGCATCGCCAAATCCAGCATCAGCTGCTAAACCAACAACTGTAGTAAAGAAGAAATCTGCTACAACTAGTAAACCTGCGGCAGCATCGAATGAAGCTGCGGAAGAGAAAAGAAGAGAACCCAGACCACAAAAGGTAAATGAAAATATTTTGCCATTTTTCGGTTTTATTTCTTCGAAGTGTTGCGCATGCGTTGTGTTCATTTTCTAATCGAACTAAGACATACCAACATATACACGTGTGTCTTACGCTAGAAATCTTCTTTTGTGCATATGTTTGTACGTTATTGCAGGCTTCTGTGTTAATCGCGAATGTCGTTTCTCGGGTTGCACCATCTCAAGTGAAACAAACCATATCAGATCCTATGTTATTAAATGAGAAATTCAATACATTAAAAGTTCAACCAATAACTGCTCCATTATTAGTCAAGACCACAGCAAATGTTTCATATGGTACAAAACATCCAATCCAACATAAATCAGTATTATCCACTGTTGGACGCTCATCAGTGAGTCCAACAGTGTCTTCATCGTCAAGTAGTACGAATACTCAACAATCAATATCATTTGCATTGACTTCAACAAGAACTATAATCAATTCTACGGCAATAGTGCGCTCTACATCGAATGATAGTATATCATCAGCTATAAATTTCAACATAAAAAGTCGTATACCTGTCAGATCGATACCAATAACTATGATTAAATAATTAGCGACAAAGAAATTTTATATTGTTTTTATGTGATATGATTTGATTTCTTTCGTTGTTAATCGTGCATTAATATTTGTATTTATTTATTTTTCTTTATTTCTTTCACTGTAGTTATCTTATAAGGATGGATGTTGTTCTTACGTATATATATATGTATATATTTTTCTTTCCTTCTTTTATTATTCATTTCTATGAAGAGTTGTGCAATCAATTTTTATCAGATACTGCCTTTGTTAGAATTCATTAAAATAAAATAATTTCTTTTTAGGTTCGCAGTGAAAAACCTATTGATGATCCTGAATGGCAAAAATTACCGCCAGACGAAAAAGTACAACACAAAGTGAGAGAAACGTTAGAATTAAATTTGCATCTGACTTGTTTGCGTATTGTTTTAGCTATGGAATGCACGTTTAACCGGTTACGAAGAATGTGGAAAACTTTTTGCTTTACAAGATTCACCCAAAAGTGGAGAATTTGAAGATTATTTAGATCTTTTACCAAAATTTGCTCAAGATACAAATGAAAACGCAAAAGAAAAAGGCTTAGAAGCCCTACTTGTTTTTATTCAAGAGGCTTTTGTGGCACGAACGTATGTTTGAATAGACAGAACCTTGTTGTAGAATTTCGTTTTATTCATAGAACTGTTGGAGAGATTGTTCCAATTATAACAAGTAAATGTCTTAGTGGACGACCAAAAATAAAAGAACGTGCTTTTGATATTCTTCTTATGTATATTGAAATCGATAAAAATGCTGAAATAGAAGAAGAATTAATTAAAGGTCTTGATAATAAAACACCGAAAATTGTTCAAGCTTGTCTTGAATTACTTCGACGAGCATTGAGGTAAACATTTTATTTTCTTCTAACTTCAACATATTGTATATTTCTTGTTCAAGTGAATTTGGTTCAAAAGTGCTTCCAATTAAACCATTCCTACCGAAAGTAATTCCATTACTCGAAGATCGAGACAAAACTGTGCGTGACGAAGCAAAACTATTACTTGTTGAGATCTATAGATGGGTTGGAAAGCAGACTCTCACGCCAATGATACAAAATGTGAAACCTATACAAGTATTGATTCGTATCTTTTTCTTTAATAGCCTGCATTTATGTATTATCCTTTTGCGTAATTAAGATGCAAGAACTGCAAACTGAATTCGATAAATTAGATTTAAATGGTGCTGATAAACCACGACAAACACGTTTTCTTCGTTCACAACAAAATGTTAAAAAAAAACAAGAACAAGAAGTTCCGTGTAGTGGTCCAAGTGCACCAGCAGCCGTTGATGACGTAGATACAGAAGGTTTGGATTTTAAGATGCAAATTTAACTTTAATTAAATGCGAACCTCTATTCGTAGCACCAGAAGAACTTGATCCGCTTGAAATGTTAGATGCTGCTAACATTCTTGATCGTTTATCAAAAGACTTCTTTGAAAAAATAGTAAATTTATTTAGAATCGATTTGTTGATTTTGTTTTGTTTGACTTTTTAGGAATCAAAACAATGGAAAGATCGAAAAGAAGTTCTCGATGATCTGTTAGCATTATTAACTCAAAATCCTAAATTAGCACCTGAGGCTGATTATTTCGAACTTGTTAAAGCACTATCTAAGGTTTGATTCAAAGAATTCGGTTGTTTACTGGAATAATACAGTCACATTTGTTTTATCTTTAGATTATTTCCAAAGATAGTAATGTACCAGTTGTTATTGTTACGGCAAAATGTATGACAGGACTAGCAAAAGGTTTAAGAAAAGCTTTCAAGAACCATACTATAAATGTAAATTTTAATCTTTGTTTACATTATTAGGGAGATTATTGATTTCATTTTGAATTCTAGGTTCTTGAAGTTTGTCTTGATCGATTTCGTGAAAAGAAACCAAATGTTCTCGAAGCATTACGTGAAACATGTGAAGCGGCTTATCCTGGAGTAGGTTATTTTACTTTTGTATTGCTGACAATTATTCATTATTATTAAACAAAATCTAAATGAAGTCTTAAAATTTACGAGAAAACAAATTGGTACATCATCGAGCATATTTCTAAAATGTTTAATTGTTCTCTTGTTAAAATTAGTTTTATTGCATCTACCATGACGATTTGTATATTTTTCTCGCGATTTCTCAGCTCAAATTTCCCATAATTGAGTTGGCCAGAAGTTCGATGCTGGCAAAAAAAATATCGAAAAAAATCTTCATCTCCCATCAAGCAAAGATTAAAATATAACTTTTCAAACCCTCATTATTACCTTAGATAAAAAAAAGCGCAAGTTCTGTGCTTAAAAGCAGTAGCTACATGGAAATTTGCATCTTCTTTTATTATTCTATTAAATATGTTTGTTTAGACTAATCTCGAACAAATGGCAGAAGTAGCTGTAGCTGTATTAGCACACAAAACACCTATTGTTCGGCAGTCTACACAACAATTTCTGACAAAATGTTTTGCAATGGCTACACAAACAACTCTACCAAAAAAAGTTTTGAAATTATATTTACCACCATTAATTAAAGTAGATCATATCAGATTTTAATTGTTAGGTAAATATTAAAAAATATATTCATATTAAAATTTTAGAATACAGGTGAAGCTGACGCAGGTGTTCGTGATAGTGCATTTGAATGTCTTGGAATGTTATGGAAATGTCTTGGAGAAAAACATGTTCTTCCACATGTCACTGACTTAGATGAGCTTAAACTAACCAAAGTAAGGAACGATTTTACTGGAAATAAACATATTTTGCAGGATGTTTTTTGTTATATTGTAGATAAAAGAATATGCTGAAAAAGCAGTTTTATTAAATGCACGTGGTGAACCTCGTCCACCGCCATCAGCTGCTCCACCACCACTAACTACGATTGTTAAAACGATCAAAGGTGGTGGTGCCGTTGTTGTCAAACCAGAAGTTATTGTAGCGACAAGAGAGGATGATGACGATGAACTACCTAATTCATCACCGCCACCTAAAGCCAGTACAGCTACTGTTAAAAAGAAACCTGTAGCAGGTGGTAAAGCTGGAGCTGGTGCTGCTGAAACAACAGATGACAAGAAAAAAGATACGAAAGGAAAGGTAAACATTCCTTGAGTTTCAATTGCTAAATAGTTTAGCCACTTTTGCAATCCACAAAAAGAAATATTTGTGAATATAGCAAGCTATACTGTTGCATGTTTTGTATTTTCTTAGGCGACGGTACCCCCGTCTGGTAAAACACCTCCAAATAATGCTACGGGTGGCGCTGCTTCAACTACAGTAAAAGGTGGTCGACCAGTTGCTGGAAAAGGTCGCCCATCAACGGCTCCATCTCCACCGAAACAAATCGCGCCAGAACCAGAATTGGCAAAAGCAACACAGGACGAAGATCTTCAACGTCCTGCTACTGCACATCGTATTCAATCGAAAATTGAAAAAAAACCAGGCCAATTTCAATTAGGACTTGATGATGATCATATGGATGCTCTACGTTTACCTGATCTAGTATCAAGTGAATTACCACACGATTTTGATCTGCCTGATTTACCACCCCGAACGTATGTGTTTCAAATGTTTTTACATTGTCCGAAAGCACAAAATTTATTTATTAATTTCAGTATAGCAACAACATCAATACCAGCTTCATTCTTAGCAGCATCGTCTGATTGTCGCCAATCAATCGATCTTGTTATCGCACTTATAGCTGATCATGAAGTTGCAAATAGTTTATCATCATTAGCGCAAATTGACGAAGTTCTTAACGATGCTAATAAATGTGTATATCTTGAACAACATGTAGATAAACTTCTACGTATGCTTTCAATGAAACTACGTATTGCACAACAAAATCATTTATATGATTCATCATTACCTAGTGATAGCGTTGAACGTTTATTTCGTGGAATATTATCTGTTTTACTCGATCTTTTCTCACGGCCACATCTTGCAAAATTAGCAACCCGTGATACATTAAAAGAATTACTTAATGTTCTCTTGCCATTTGTTGTTGTCACAATAACACCAACACCAACACCAACACCAACACCAACAAATCATAGTCATAATCTTGCATCGAGAATTGATGCAGCATCAAATGAAGATTTTATACGTATTGTTAATGTTATTGTCTTGAAAATTTTACAAAATGCACATATGACGAATGTTTTAACAGCATTAATACGTCTGTTGACAGAATGTTGTCTTCCAAATGATTTTTCAATTAATGATCCATTTGTTAAACTTGTACTTAAGGTATTTAGAATACAGGCCTATTAAAACTAAAGAAAAATGCTGATATTCGAAAGTAACAATTAATTTCTTAGATTTTTATGGAAAAATGTTCGATCGGTTTTTAAGATAGACATTTTGGCTAGAGTATTTCCCATGATATTTCCATGCTTACTTGAAAAATAAAAATTTACTTAATAAAATGTGAAGCATTCAAACATTGCACTTGTTAAGAAAAATTAATTTGTTTTTTTGAGGTTCCGAATTGCATGTTATGTTTTAAAATTCTTCTCCTTTTAGTGTCATTATCGTTTGGTTCGAATGTTTCCATTATCACTTAAAAATAATCCATTAGAAATTGATGCAACACAGATCTTAGTTGAAATTTCTTCTTTTCTGAAACAACTTCCATCACGTCGTTGGCAATCATCACCAAATAACGATTTTCCACTTCGTATCATAAAAACTTATCTTCAACAATTAGTCGATGAACGTCAACGTTCGATTCTTGATGATTTATCTCGTATACCCAATGATCAACAACCAATATCAGATGAAATGCGTCATTATATACATCGTAAATTAAAAGCAATAACTGTATCATCAACAAATAGTGAACAAGTAACACAACAACATCAAGTTATGTTGAAAACAATTTTTCAAAAATTTGCTCGTCGTGAACAAGTTAAAGTTGGTTTAGAAGAATTATATGATTTCAAACTACGTTTTCCAAATGTTGACATTAATCCATTTTTGGCAACAACTGCTGATGCTTTTCAAAAATTTATTCATGAAGGTTTAGCGCGTGTCCATACTCAACGTACAGCAGCAGCAGCTCTTAATGCTGCATCATCAACAACAACAACAACAAATTTAACGTCACCTTCTTCAACTATTCTTCGAGATAAAACACAAGCAACAACATCTATTCCAACACAAGCATCACCAAATTCATTCTATTCACAGTACGATGCACTTGAAGCAGGATGGAAAGAAATGAGCAAAAGCCGCTTTTCTAGCTTTTCTTCTGTCCTATTAAGTTGTTAGTTCAAATGAAGATTGACAATTTTTACTAGTCAATCGACTTTTCTATCTAATGCATCTTTTTAGCAAAAATATTATTGATTCACTTATCTGAAGAAAGCTTTAGAAAAATTAGATGCAACCACCTATTGACGTTAGAAGATTCTTCTTGGACTAGTTTTGAAACAATATCATGTCGAAGAGTAGAAATTGACATTTACTATGACTTATCCGACAACAAAAACAAATTAAATGAATCACAAAAAATCGAACTTTCTCTTAGACCCGATTAATACACACATTTTTTCATGGCGATAGTAATACTCGTTAAGAAGATATTATAAACCATACAGTTTCATCTCGTTTTGTTCAGGATTTAGTGTTTTTGAAAATAATTCAAACATATCTTTAAATTTAATGCTCTTCTTTTTTGTTTTTCTTTTAATTAAGATATGCGCAAATTCACGAAGAAAAACTACGTGCATTAAAAGAACAATTTGTTTGGATTGATACATTACCAACATCATCAAATATAGAACAGCAAAAAACGCTAGTTGATGATGATTTTGTTACAATTTATAATAAACGTATGGCAGCTATAAAAGAAAAATTTCGTGATCAACTTGGAAATACGTTTGCATCATCATCGACACCCATTGATCCTCAAATTTATGCACAACATCTTACTCAAATGCGACAACAATGTGGTCTCGCTCCAACGCCCATAACAACGGGACAGGTTACTGTTGTCTTTTTCTTTGTCAATTTTTTAAATCTTATATGCTTCTTTTGTACATTTAGGATGCATTTGATGTTGAGGTACATATCTTTTGTTTATTTATTGCATATAGAAGTTTTTTTTTTTTTTTTATAAATTCTATATAGGTTGAATCTCGTTTGAACAATGGTGGTGCAGCAGCTGGTAGCACAACTGGAGTTAATGCTAGATTGGCAGCTGCACGATCAAGTAAGACATCTGAGCCTCAAGTAGAATCATCTACATTTTCATCAGCACCCATCGATGCATCGGCACAACGTTCACGTGAATTACTTCGTCAACGACTTGAACGTGTTAAACAAGGCATTATTGAGTGATCTTTATTGTATATAAAAATTTCAAGACATTCTTCTATTCTATTTTTACATAATTCAATTATTTGGCTTGAGAAAACATATATGTATACAAAATTACAAAATGATCTCATATTGCTCTTTTTCTGTCTCGATATTATTTACTAATATTCATTTCTGCTTGTCTTATGAAGAAAATGTTCTTGTTTTCTTTTATTATCATCTTCTGCTGTCAGCAATAAATTCTTAGGAGGATGTGTGCTTCAAATATTAAAAAAAAACATAATAGCTAAAAGAAACATTAAAATTATTTTGTGATGATTCTCTGAGATTGTTACCATTGATCTGAACTATTAAAGTCCGAATTGACGATGAAAATTTCATCAATTTCTTCTTCATCTGACCTAAACTATTTTTGAAGTATTAAGCCTGCTGAAGAAGTTTCAGGTATATGAATTTCTGTGCGAAGAGCAGATGAAAGCTACGAAGCAACATAGCAGTGACTCGTTTTAATGAAACGTTGAGAATATCGAGTTGATTTTTAACACACATAAATAATCAAATTAATAGAAACTAGATGGTTTTTTAGTTTCATTGAAATATGGAAGATAATGCGAAGCTCTACTGGAATTTATTACGAAAAATCTTGAATTCGAAGCAATGCTACATACTTAGCCATACATTCTTCAAGAACGATTTGGTTTGAACGATTAACCATTTTTATGATTCATTATGGTAGATCAGTTGTAAACGAATGGACTAGCGTGGCTAACATATGTGGATGAGGTCATTTCAATTATCTCGAAATTAGAAAACTGTCAATTTCTTTCATTTTTGTCATTTTGAAACGATACTTCAGTGCGAATAGAGCTTCAGATTAAAGTTTCGAAAAAACAATTCGGAAGTTCTATTTCGATACTTTCACCTCTAGGTCAAACAAATTTACTTACAGTTTTCGAGATCATCGAGATACAATTTGATAAATTCTGATGAGTACGTCGAAAAGTAAGAAAGAACAAGTCAGAAAATGACGAGAACCCATGCGTATGTTGAGCTAAAAAGTTAGAAAAAAACTCGTGACGGGCTACGTGAATGCTTTGCTTCGCATCGCATTGAAAAGGTAAATTTCAATTCGTTTAGAATTTTTCTTTCTAACCATGGCTTTGACTTAAATTCAAAATCAAACAGCCACTACTCATCAACGACGAAGTTCATATCAAATAGTAATCCAATGAGGATTCTAGAAAAGTGCCAAATATTACTCAGCAAATAGCTCAGTTTATTGCAAAATTCGAAGCTACTTGTAAAGACATCCTTATATGCTGATGTATTTTTAAGAGATAAATTTGAATGTTTAATAGCAACATGATTTTCGGATACAAATGATACGTCATAAAACAGTATTTCTAGAAAAGAATTATCTTCATAGAATTCTTCTTGCATGAAAATGACGATCATTCAAAGAAAATACTTAATACTTCTAAAATGCTGTGAAACTATTTAATGTTCAATAAAAAATATTCTAACGCCCTTCATACATAATTACAATAATAACGTATTATTGTTTCTGGCTTCTGTTGACTTTTGATGGGTGAACCAAATACTTTATTGGATTGGTGTAATTGATTTTTTTAATACCAGCTTTATAACGAATAAATATCTTAAAATAAAAAATTATTCGATAACTTTTTTTGTGTTCATTTAAAAAATATTCGCAGTAATAGATTTCGTGCATAAAGCAATTGCAATCGAAAATATTTCATTTGTGCTACAGGCATTAATAAAAATAAAATAAACATAATAAATATTATTATTCCATAGAACTTGATCCATTCTAGTTCGGTTGATATTGTCAACGGCGACTGTAGAATTCGATTTCCATGTATAAGATAGGTATTTGGATTTTCATATAGAAATTCTGCATTCGTTTCATTACAACTTGTGTGCCAGCAATTTTGGATAAAATCTGAAAATTGAAACTTGTGCCAAATCTTTTTTCCCTCATCTATATTTTTAAATAAATATAAAAACAAGCCTAGATCATAGCCAAGTGCTCGTTGCGATTCAGTTAGAAAATCTTTCGAAAATAATTCAATGAATTGAACGAAACTTGATGACAAATGGTACAAAGCATTTCCATTAATATGAAAAAAATTTTGCCCAATAGATTCAAAACCACGATAAATCGATCCAGTCATCCACCATTGTGTTGAAATATACGATTCTCTAGTGTGACTATTGATTATTTGTTCGACAATTGCATCTAACCAATATGGCCGAATCGGTCGTGTATCAGGTTCCATGAGAAAAAAATGTGTATAACCATGATGACGTAGTGAAATATTACTCAATTGTTCGTTGAGAAATAATTTTTTCCACATAATAGCACTACCCATAGGATATGGATTCTCCTCTTCTGATAGATTTGCGGCAAAGATCCGAATATTTTTAAAACATCTATGCTCGTAATTTAATTGGCGAATTAAATAATCTAATAATGATGATGCTTGTTCATTATGATAAAAAATTAAATCAATTGATCTAAATGGACTTCGACAAGGCGAATAAATATTTTCAAACTCCAATTGATGAATTAAAGTGTTAATTTGGGATTGAATAAATGGAATAACAATGGCAAGATGAAATTGTTTTCGAATTGAATCAATATAATTGTATTTACCATTATTAGAACGAATAGAAAGTTTTTTATGTTTAGCAAAAAATTCATTTTTAACATGGATTAATGAAATATTTCCTTTTTGCCTATGTTTCGATGAAATTATTTCGATATTTTCATATAGTTTTAATAGTTTTTGTTGTCCTGTAGTCAAACCCATATTGCGCACAAATAGTTGACCATAATTTGGTGCATATCTATGAAGTGATCCAATTAAATTTTCTAGGTCCATAAATTCGGATGAATTACAAGTTGTTTCAAATTTTAATACAAATGAATTAACTAATATAAATGTATGCATAGTTAAAATATAAGAATACAGCATTTCAACATTAAATCATGAAACAAGCCAGTCTTTATTGAATATATCTAAACAATATATATATAATCATAAAAACTAGATTCACAAAGAAATAATGATTTCGCCTATACTATTAAAATTTTAGCATCATTTTATTCGTAACATTATAATTAGATATTTTCATTCTAATGAAAAACACATGAAGGGAACTGATATTTTCATTTTTATTAATTATTATATTAAAGATTATATCAGGTTTTCATCTGAATCAGCGCTGAAACCGGTTCAGAAAGTCAACTCGGTCGATAAATACCGGAAAAACATCGGTTGAAATTTTAAAATAACTATCTTCATTTAGCTCTATTTTTGTTAAAAAAATTTTTTATGAGTTTTTCTATGAAGTAGATATAATGAAATTATTCTATCAATATATATGTCGTGCCGAAGTTACACTCTTTGCCGAAGTTATAACTTCGACAAAATTTTTGCCGAAGTTACAACTTCGACGGACACTATTGTCGAAGTTATAACTTCGACGATTATTTTTGCCGAAGTTATAACTTCGGCAATACAACTTGCCGAAGTTAAACTTCGACAAGCAAATTTTGTCGAAGTTACTGTGAATGAGTTGATAAACATTAAACATTAAAAAATCAACNTATTAATTTGCTTCTATATTTCCTGCTAAGAACGTGACAGTAATTTACGTAGTTTTCATCATGTATATGTCGTGCCGAAGTTACACTCTTAGCCGAAGTTATAACTTCGGCAATACAACTTGCCGAAGTTAAACTTCGACAAGCAAATTTTGTCGAAGTTACTGTGAATGAGTTGATAAACATTAAACATTAAAAAATCAACGTAATTTTTTCGATATCAATATAAATAACTATTTTTTAATTCAATAGAGATAGTTTTATATATCTTTTTTGCTTTTACTTGAGTAAAACAAAAAAATTATTTTCAGGCAAACTCATCAAGGGATATATAGCATTTTTGTGAATTTAGAGCGATTAGTGTACTCCTGGTGTTTTTTTCAGTCGAATATTCAACTTGAAAACTAGTAGAGTAGATCAACGCAGTTTTTCACCCTCTACAAAATGATATGATGGTGAACTTTACCAGTAATGTCTTCACCAAATTATGTAGGGCTAAACCAGCTTCAATTTAACCATTAACTCATTCGCATCACTGCTGAAACTGATTCTATCAGTTTCTACCGTATTTTGCCTATCTGCAACAATCTTCAAGGAATCAACTCCACCAGTTGTTCTCAGATTTGCTGGAATTTCACCGGTTCGAGAGTAACTTATCTCCTACCCAGTCACACAAAAGTCTTCGAAAAACGCTTTAAAACACGTTAAAATTTCGTAAAAACGGCGTGTTTATGATTTCTGCGTTTTCTCATCTACATCTCTTAATAGATCTTCTTACGACGCACTACCTTAACCCTCTCCAGATAAATATGTGCTTCTTTAACACATGCGTATATAAAAAGTTTCAAAATTTGTGAACAATTTTTTAAAAGTCTGGGAAATATATACGTTATAGATTGCTAAAAAATAAAAAATTTGTTAGAAACTCTGTGAGAAAATTTAACCAAAAATTTTGCAAATTTTTTTCAAATTCTTTTTAAAGAAATATCTTTCTAGGATTAATTTTTCATAATTTATTTAAATATTAAAACAATCTTCAGAAATATATTGAAAAAAGTATGCATCATTTTTTAAAATGTCCTTGAAACTCTGTCAAAGTGTTTTTTTTAATATCTAAAAAAATAATTTTTGTTTCCGAAAAATTGTTTTTTAAATGCAAAATATTGCTATTTTTTTGATGAAAACTAAAAATGTAATAACGATTGTTCCTCTTAAATTTATGTCACCTTCAGGTTCCTATAAAATTTCTTTCGATTTAAGTAGTATTTTGTGGAACTCACATATATTTTCGAAGAAAATAGTGAGTGTAAGTCTAATTGTGAGATTTTTGCGGCTCCCCTGTACTTCACCCCCCCCCTCCCCATNGCAAATTTTTTGTGCAGTTCAGAAGCAAAATTTGATTGTAATCATAAACACAAGCAATAAATCTTAAATCTCATTTTATTTCACAGTAAAGAGAAATCAACGAAAGTGCGACAGAAGATCAATTTGGTTGGTCGATGTACTCTATTTTATTGATAGTGTTGTTTTATGTATCATACATACAGTTGTAAAAAGATGATTTGATAATAAAATTGGAAACGTATATCTTTTCTTTTCTACAGATTTGTTGATAGCTTTAATCGTATTTCAACAAGAATGTAAATTCTCTAAAATATATTTTCAAAATAC